>JAQJVL010004021.1:0-50970 GCA_035578905.1 Stictocephala bisonia
TCCCCTCTATTTAACGGTTTAAAGTAAATTATGCTGATCAAAAATGAGACTTGATGGGAAACAATTACTAAAAAAATCAATTATCTATTAAAAAAATAACGTTATTGTAAAAATATATTTTTATTCCACTCTGTATAGTTGTCTTTTTGAAACATACATATTTTTGGAAGGATTTATTAAACTTATTAATTGAATTATTTGGTTTAATTATTCTTGTTTGTATATTTTGTTAGTGAAAAGATAAATATTCCTATTACAAAACTCTAGTTTCGAGAATATTACTTTTTAAGTAAATCGTACGATTTATTAAGATAACTTGGATTTCCCTCAAGACTTTAGGAACTTTAACATGATATAAGTTCACATTGGGGATAATTTTAAAGCTCTTCTAACGTCACACGTTCAACAGTCGCATGTCTATCATCACTAACTGTCCGTGTAGGATAATCTTGGTTCACTTTGAACACCTGGATTGCCTAACACATGGGCTATTTCCACAGTGTCATCAAAATATGGCCAGACATATCACTCATAGATTCACCTCTTCCAGTAAACAGAAGAGTTAATGTCAGACCAATTGAGATTTATGAAAAACGTAAATATTTAATTTCAAATTTCCTTATCTGGAATATGTTCCTAAGGATCATCTCCCTTACACTAGGCAGTGCAGGATCTGTCTCTTGTGTAAAGGATAATGAGTGTGTGGGGTCAGTGAGGAGCCTCTCGTGTAAATGAAGGAGAGCGTGGAGCACATGTACTCTTTCCTCGGCATCTATTGTTCAGCTCATTTTTGTGAGTGGAAAATGTTACGTAATCAATGACAATTGCAACAACATCATTAGATGTTCGTGCAATTTATTTATGTAATTTTAAAACCCTTACATATTTATGTAACTAAACGTAACTTTGAAGAATATACTACCAAAACTATACAGTTACATAATAATACGAATCTCCCCGCAAAAACTAAAGCATTTAAGTGGGTAGTTTAAATATAAAAGTATTTAATAAAATCCATAAAATGATGATAAACATGGTTCAGTAGTAAATACAGCAACCCTGACTAAAAATCACTTCTATCAACTGTATGACGAAATGCAGTATTTAAGGAAATATTTATAACGAAATGTCAATACTTGTAAGTTAATTCCAGTTGAAGGACTCCAAAGAACTAGACGTTTTAGGTTTATTATTTTTATTAATAACATACCATGTTCAGCCAATCGTCAAGTTATGGGCAAATAAGGCTTTCAAATTAGTGATAAGTGAGGAAGAACTAGCAATATATTTAATAACTTAGGTACATTTAAATGTTAAAAAAAACATTAAACTTAAACAATCGTCAGGGAAACTACTGAATACTCGTATCATCATAAAAATCGAACATCGTAATAGTGTTTAATTAATAGTGATGATGTCTAATTTACTACTATGAAATGGAATTCTATCTCTTGGAAAACATCAGAACCTAGGAATTGTAAAATTGTCACAAAAAATAATTTAAAGCATTGAGTAAATTATATTTTACTATTATGAAGATTGAAAACATATCATGTCAACTGAAATAAACTTCTAAGTATCTGGCTTACAGCACTACAAAACTGAGTTCGTTTGTGGGTTTGGTTAGTTACATTTCAGTAGTAGACTGTAAGTTTCTTAGCCTTAAAATGTGATGGTTCAGGGATTGCCCAATCACATGTGTTTGATTGATAAATAATACTTTACAAATGGTAATATAGTCCTCTATAAGAGCTATATACTTGGAAGTTTAATTAAATATGTACATTTAAGAGTAAAACGAATCATTCGGAAACAATGTAGTTTTGCCGGCGTGGTTGAACAGGTTTTGGACTGTGGAGCACAATGTCCAAGGTAAAAATCCCCAACTGATTTTTTGTTTGGTACGTCACTCATCAAAAAAAGTTCACGCACATGCCAGAAAATATTTAAAATATGCCTGGTGAGGGAAGTATTTAAAAAACTTGTATCAATAAATTAATACAAATCTAATAATTCGGTTTTAGTAAAATAATTTAAAATAAATATATTGAGTTGGATTTTAATAAATTTTAGCACATTTGAACTATCTTTTTCTTCTAAATGGTTCTTTGTATGACGAATTTTAAAATCGTTGTATTATCAGGATTTTTTCTTGAAATAACAGTGTAATGCTAAATGAACTATTTTTAGCTTAAACATATTGTGTGTATCAACATTAAATTAAAAGTTACAAATGTAAAATCTTATACGTGGAGATTATTTTGATTTTTTACTTGTTTTATAGTAAATTTAACAATTATGAATTTGTATTGTAAAATATTATTTTTAAATTACGAGTTTTTTTTTTTTTTTTTTTTTTTTTTGTAAAAATGTAATAATTGTTCCAATATCCTAAAAAAGAAAAAAGACGTAGGTTAGGTGGGGAAATAAATATGTGAGTTGGATAAATTAGGTCATACGTTTGTTAAGCAAACATTATTCTTTGTAACTATATATTGATATTAGTCTGTTTTTTATAATATATTTTTAGGATAGTAAAAAACACATGTATTACATTGTTTCTAGGTATAATTAAGATATCACGTTAAAGGTAATTAAAAAATAAGGATGTCAATTGGTCGGTAGCGTAGTTTGTTTTCAAGTCGATCCCAATCAGAGTCAATATATTTTGAGAAGGATCACCTGATAACCACCGGCTGTTCATTTGTCATTGGGCTATTAATTAATGATACTTTCTAAGGAATAGTCGGCCTTAGTTTGTAACAATGACTACATTCGCTCATCTACACTCATCACACTCATTCGAAATCCATATTCGTCTATACCTTGACGATCGGCGTCTTATAAATAATACAAAAAGTAAATAAATAAAATAAAAAATAAATTAAAACCTAAGATTATGTTCTTAACCTACCCAAACATTAGTATTGTAAACTAATGTGAATATATTATAACTCATGTAAGAGTAGAAACTTCCTACTCAGTAAATAATGATACTCATCTTATGTAAGATGTATCTTATACACATCTTAATGACATGATTCAAAAATACTTTTATAAAGTTTCAAAGCTTTGTTGCATCTAAAAAAATATTTGAATACTTAATTTTAGAGGTAAAAAACATTTTGATGTCATACCAAGAAGTGGGGCTCAATATTGCTTAACATAATAAATATTAATGTACCTACTAAAAAGCTGTAAATATAGGCCTAAATATAAAATTTGAGAAAGTTTAAACAGTTACAAGATAAAGTATAGTTTTGGTTGTAACAATACAAATTTTTTAGTGTTGTAATAAGAATAAAAACCATTAGATAAAATGATTTACCTAATAAGGAATTAAATAAACTAGTACACGTTACCAATTCATATAAAAAAGCCCAATATTTCTGAAAGCAGGGACGCTTCTCCCCTTAACTTAATAAGTCATTAAGAGCTTCTTTCAGTTCCTTCATAAAATGAATAGAGTGGTGAAATAAAAGAAGCTTTTAGCTTCCATAAAATAATGTATTCGCTGTAAATACCATACTTTGTTCATATTAAAAGGAAAGGAAAGTGAAAAAGACAGAAAGTAGTAAGAACACTTTAAGTAGACGAAAAACAATTTATAAAGCTAAAAATAAATCACATACCGTTGACTATTATTTACATTCAACATTAAAAAATTACACTGTAAAAATAATAAATAATATTGATGTGAATATTAAGAAATAACTTCTTCCATTCATCTTACTGTCGTAGGAGATAGAGAGCATAATAATCTTTCCAGTGGTCAAATTAAACTTATTTCATTTATAAATATTATTTTATAATGGTTATGTTTTATTCCTCGTGCATTCCAACTTTGTGAAATCGCATAACGTAGTAATACAGATGTTAATTAAATTCAAATACAACTTACACCCCCTACCAAAGTAGTTTCACATGAGATGGCAAGGTAAGTAAGTAGTTAAAAACCCATACTAAAGTAGTTTTACGTTAGATGGCAAGGTAAGTAAGTAGTTCAAAAACCCTACCAAAGTAGTTTCACGTGAGATGGCAAGGTAGGTAAGTAGTTAAAAACCCCTAAGAAAGTAGTTTCACGTGAAATGGCAAGGTAAGTAAGTAGTTAAACCCCTACCAAAGTAGTTTCACGTGAGATGGCAAGGTAAGTAAGTAGTTAAAACCCCTACCAAAGTAGTTTCACGTGATATGGCAAGGTAAGTAAGTAGTTAAACCCCTACCAAAGTAGTTTCACGGGAGATAGCAAGGTAAGTAAGTAGTTAAAAACCCCTAAGAAAGTAGTTTCACGTGAGATGGCAAGGTAGGTAAGTAGTTAAAACTCCTAACAAAGTAGTTTCACGTGATATGGCAAGGTAAGTAAGTAGTTAAACCCCTACCAAAGTAGTTTCACGTGAGATGGCAAGGTAAGTAAGTAGTTAAAACCCCTACCAAAGTAGTTTCACGTGATATGGCAAGGTAAGTAAGTAGTTAAACCCCTACCAAAGTAGTTTCACGGGAGATAGCAAGGTAAGTAAGTAGTTAAAAACCCCTACCAAAGTAGTTTCACGTGAAATGGCAAGGTAAGTAAGTAGTTAAAACCCCTACCAAAGTAGTTTCACGTGAAATGGCAAGGTAAGTAAGTAGTTAAAACCCCTACCAAAGTAGTTTCACGTGAGATGGCAAGGTAAGTAAGTAGTTAAAACCCCTACCAAAGTAGTTTCACGTGAGATGGCAAGGTAATTAAGTAGTTAAAACCCCTAAGAAAGTAGTTTCACATGAAATGGCAAGGTAAGTAAGTAGTTGAAACCCCTACCAAAGTAGTTTCACGTGAAATGGCAAGGTAAGTAAGTAGTTAAAACCCCTACCAAAGTAGTTTCACGTGAGATGGCAAGGTAAGTAAGTAGTTAAAACCCCTACCAAAGTAGTTTCACGTGAAATGGCAAGGTAAGTAAGTAGTTAAAACCCCTACCAAAGTAGTTTCACGTGAGATGGCAAGGTAATTAAGTAGTTAAAACACCTAAGAAAGTAGTTTCACGTGAGATGGCCAGGTAAGTAAGTAGTTAAAACCCCTAACAAAGTAGTTTCACGTGATATGGCAAGGTAATTAAGTAGTTAAAACCCCTACCAAAGTAGTTTCACGTGAGATGGCAAGGTAATTAAGTAGTTAAAACACCTAAGAAAGTAGTTTCACGTGAGATGGCCAGGTAAGTAAGTAGTTAAAACCCCTACCAAAGTAGTTTCACGTGATATGGTAAGGTAATTAAGTAGTTAAAACCCCTACCAAAGTAGATTCACGTGAAATGGCAAGGTAAGTAAGTAGTTAAAACCCCTACCAAAGTAGTTTCACGTGAGATGGCAAGGTAATTAAGTAGTTAAAACACCTAAGAAAGTAGTTTCACGTGAGATGGCCAGGTAAGTAAGTAGTTAAAACCCCTACCAAAGTAGTTTCACGTGAGATGGCCAGGTAAGTAAGTAGTTAAAACCCCTACCAAAGTAGTTTCACGTGATATGGCAAGGTAAGTAAGTAGTTAAAACCCCTACCAAAGTAGTTTCACGTGAGATGGCCAGGTAAGTAAGTAGTTAAAACCCCTACCAAAGTAGTTTCACGTGATATGGCAAGGTAAGTAAGTAGTTAAAACCCCTACCAAAGTAGTTTCACGTGAGATGGCCAGGTAAGTAAGTAGTTAAAACCCCTACCAAAGTAGTTTCACGTGATATGGCCAGGTAAGTAAGTAGTTAAAACCCCTACCAAAGTAGTTTCACGTGAGATGGCCAGGTAAGTAAGTAGTTAAAACCCCTACCAAAGTAGTTTCACGTGAGATGGCAAGGTAATTAAGTAGTTAAAACACCTAAGAAAGTAGTTTCACGTGAGATGGCCAGGTAAGTAAGTAGTTAAAACCCCTACCAAAGTAGTTTCAAGTGAGATGGCAAGGTAAGTAAGTAGTTAAAACCCCTACCAAAGTAGTTTCAAGTGAGATGGTAAGGTAAGTAAGTAGTTAAAACTCCTAACAAAGTAGTTTCACGTAAAATGGCAAGGTAAGTAAGTAGTTAAAAACCCCTACCAAAGTAGTTTCACGTGAGATGGCAAGGTAAGTATGCAGTTAAAAACCACTACCAAAATAGTTTCTCGTGAGGTGGCAAGGTAACTAGGTAGTTAAAAACTCCAAGACTGTAAATACTGCTGTCTTAGTTGCCAAAACTTAATAAACACACTTGTTTACTGTAAGTGTTAATGTCCTTGTTCATTAATAATTAATGTTACATATTTACAACACCTATACATCAAGAATATTTACATCATTTTTTTGTTCTTTCTAATATTTTTAAATTATGAAGTTGTTAAGTAATTTGCAATTATTTGTAGGCTTTTTAGTTTACTTGCTAGAGTAATATTGTAATGGAAATATGGTTTAATTAACATGATATTTTTCGTTTATTGAATTTAAAAAAAAATCAGTCCAAAAAATTAGCAATCTAAATATTTTTGATATAGATTGAATTGAGCACGACATTTTAAACATAGAAAAAGTAGGTAATAAAACGTTTACATAAATTTTACGTTATGTTGGGCCTTGGAGTCGTGACTACTCTTAGTTTACAGAAGATAATTTATACCATACTAATTATTTACCTTCCTCTTCATTCTATAACTTTTAATATTTTACTTTTTTGCTAAAGGAGGCTTAACAAATAAACCCTAAACAGTAAATAAAAAGTTTATTCTTGAGATATAATAATGTTTATTTAACATGGGTTCATTTAAATATTTGTTCTTTCTAATGTACTTTTCGATTAAAATTACATAATTTACATATCAAATGTATGTATCAATGATTGTGAAAAACAACACTTTTAATGAAATCTATTATATTTTTCTGTTACACAATGAATTCTATAAATCAGTTATTATCTATTCTGATAAATAACAAATACATTTAAAGACAGCTAAATTGTTATCTAAAAGATACCATTTAGGACATACAGTGACAGACTTCACTTAGAAGGTAGACACTGTAATTAGTTCGGCGTCATTAGTAGTTAATTTGGAAATCGGCTTACAACGTTCCTGTTAGTGATCTGCTATGAAAGTCAACGTTTCAGAAACATCCAGTTTTCAGTTTCAAGATTATTAGGCTTGTTTTTCACAAATTGATTATGATTCAATGAAAGCAATAGACGAAAGATTGAAATTGTTGGTAAAAAATCAAACAGGTCATGTTTTATGGCTAAAGTTTGCCTTTCCTTAAACAATTAACATGAATTCAGTTACATTGTTCAATATTGCATGCCAGAATTCAAAAGCAGTACCAGTCATATTGACCTTGTACAGTGAGTAATGTGCTCGACTGTTGGGATAATGTTCTTACATTAGGCATTACGTAGAGTAAATACGTGGGCACATCCCACCTGTCCTCTCTATGGACACAACACTAAACATCCACCTGTTTTCTCTAAGGATTTAAAGTCTATAATAAAACCACCTGTGTTGTAAGGGTCGAATCCATTTTTTATTTATGTGTGGTCGGGTGGATCAGTACTACCATTCATGTATAGGTGGGCTGGTCAGTCAATACTACCTGACGTGTAGTGTGGGCTGGTCAGTCAATACCACCTGACGTAAATGGGTGAGCTGGTCAGTCAACACCACCTGACGTGTAGTGTGGACTGGTCAGTCAACACTACCTGACGTGAATGGGTGAGCTGGTCAGTCAATACCATCTGACGTGTAGTGTGAGCCGGTCAGTCAACACTACCTGACGTGAATGGGTGAGCTGGTCAGTCAATACCATCTGACGTGTATGGGTCAGCTGGTCAGTCAATACCATCTGACGTGTAGTGTGAGCTGGTCAGTCAACACTACCTGACGTGAATGGGTGAGCTGGTCAGTCAATATCATCTTACGTGTATGGGTGAGCTGGTCAGTCAATACCATCTGACGTGTAGTGTGAGCTGGTCAGTCAACACTACCTGACGTGAATGGGTGAGCTGGTCAGTCAATACCATCTGACGTGTATGGGTGAGCTGGTCAGTCAATGCCATCTGACGTGTAGTGTGAGCTGGTCAGTCAACACTCCCTGACGTGAATGGGTGAGCTGGTCAGTCAATACCATCTGACGTGTAGTGTGAGCTGGTCAGTCAACACTACCTGACGTGAATGGGTGAGCTGGTCAGTCAATACCATCTGACGTGTAGTGTGAGCTGGTCAGTCAACACTCCCTGACGTGAATGGGTGAGCTGGTCAGTCAATACCATCTGACGTGTAGTGTGAGCTGGTCAGTCAACACTCCCTGACGTGTATGGGTGAGCTGGTCAGTCAATACCATCTGACGTGTAGTGTGAGCTGGTCAGTCAACACTACCTGACGTGAATGGGTAGGCTGGTCAGTTAATACCACCCGACGTGTATGAGTGAGCTGGTCAGTTCATCCGAATATACCCTTATTTCAATACTTATTTTAATACCACCTTTTGTGTGGGTTGGTGGGTTGGTGTAACCTTTAGTGTATGGGCGGGAAGGTATATGATGTCTCAATTTGAATAGAGATTACATTGAAATATAGCCTAAGAGTGTAACTTTTAAATGTATATAATAAAATGTTCCCATTTCAGTTGGTTAATTCTTTATTTAAAAACGTCTGTTCCTTTCTGGATAGCCCTCGAATTACCATAAGTACATGGATGGTCAGGTCACTACATTTATAGGTAGCTAAATATTATCTTATATGCAATTGCAGTACCACCATACTGTAGAGAAAGGTGGCCGGGTCATCACCACCGTACATGTAGAGGTAGGTGTTTGGGCCATTATTATCGTACGGGTAGAAAAAGGTGGCCGGGTCATTACCACCGTACGTGTAGAGGTAGGTGGCCGGGTCATCTCCTTCGTACGGGTAGGAGTAGGTGGCCGGGTCATTACCACCGTACGTGTAGAGGTAGGTGGCCGGGTCATTATCACTGTATATGTTGAGGTAGGTGTTCAGGTCATTACTACCATATATGTAGAGGTAGGTGGCCGGGTCATCTCCTTCGTACGGGTAGAAGTAGGTGACCGGGTCACTACCACCTTACTTGTAGAGGTAGGTTACAGGGTCATTACCACGGTATGTTTAGAGGTAGGTGGCTGGGTCATCACCACCGTACGTGTAGAGTTAGATAGCAGGGTTATCACAATCGTACGTGTAGAGGTAGGTAGCTGGATCATTATTACTTTACGTGAAAATAAGGTGTTCGGGTCAATACTACCGTATGTTTAGAGGTAGATGGCCGGATTATCACAATCGTACGTGTAGAGGTAGGTAGCTGGATCATTACCACCTTACGTGAGAGGTAGGTGGCCGGGTCAATACTACCGTACGCTTAGAGTTTGATGGCTGGGTCATCATCATCGTACGGAATTACATATATACGTTCTTGTACGAGAAATAGATATAATTACATCTCTAAATATATTTAATTAACTATATAACAAAGTAGCGTACAATTTATGTATTCCATAGTATATGCTTATACTTCTACGTATACCTCTCACGATTGACAAACATTTACTAATGACATTGATTTTGTATTATAAGAAAAACCTACGTCAGATATTCAAGACCTGACTTCTGCCTACCCAGATATGAAGTAAATGGTCTTGGAGATCCGTGACTGGCATACTGATGATTGAATCACTTAAGAAACCAAGTATAAGGGAAATTTATATTCTCAAGACAATTCACTTGTTTTAAGACATATTTCAAATAATATAGACCATTAGATGAAATATTCCGCTAAATCTCACAGACAAATATCACTTGTGTTTACATAAGGAAAAAAAGACCCTGGACACATTTAAGATAAATTATAGATTGATTTTATTTTAATTATATGATTACATAAATAATCACTTAAGAGTATAGTTTTCTATTTACATTTCTTAAAAAGTTTTGTTTTTGTAATAATAGAAAAATGACAATACTAGGTTTTCTCACTCCAACATGTGTTCTAAATTAATGCAGGACGTTCAAACCATCTAGAGAAAGACTTCAAAATACAGATGAAAACGTATTAGAGCTGTAAAATACTTAATGAGGAAAGTGTACTTGAAAATTACAAATCTTACATTGGCTATGTTATGTTCGAATACCTTGTTGTACACAAGTCATAGGGAATTCAATAATATTATATGTCACTGCAGTTTTTATTTTTTGTCTTTGTCTATGACTTTATACAAGGTTATAAATTTATCTAATGTTAAATGTTCTAACTACCTGTCTAGTTTGTTGTTCAATTCTGGAATCGGCAATTCGCTTACTGAAGCATTGCTCAGTGCTCTTGTAAATAAGCAATTTAATCGATACCTCTCAAATTAAAATTGCAACTCTATTGCTATAATTTAGGAAATTATATTTTTTTAATACTGAACATTTTCTTTTATTCACTTTGAAAAAATAAATCAAGAAATGTTACACTTTAGAACTATTCAACCTTATGTTAACTAAAGTCCATATAATCATGTTCAACATGACATTACTTACGTCATGGTGGTATGCCCAGTATCAACGTTTACCACTTTTATCCGAAGACATTTGGAGGAATATGAGCACACTAACGCACAAACAATGACATATGAAACAGATCTTTGAACAGTATTATGTACCGTACAATGTCGGTATTCCCTCAATGCAGATGCACACTTAATACGTTGCCTGTGTAACTCCTTCAAATACACTTTAAATATAACCAATAACTCAATTTATTAAGTTCCCTGAGTTGTGTGTTTCGAGACCAGTGATTTTACTGTACTTTCTAGGACACGGTTTAAGCTATTATAGCAACCACAACGTAACCTACAGACTTGATAGGACTGAAACATAACATGTAAGTGAGTCACGAGAGGAATATTTATAATAGAACATTGTGGAAGCAAGGTTTTGAACATTTTTGTTGGAGGCTTTTATAAAGTTGTTGTTTAACTGTATTGTAAAAACTAAGATTAAATAAGTAAACAAGGTAAATATAGAAACAATAGTATTTATAATTAGAAGAGAATTTTGTGCATAAACTATCCTTCGTACTTTATTACATTAACATTCCTTCAATGGAAAAAAATGGTTGGATATTTTCTGTTAACTCACTATCACTACTTTTTTTTCGTTAATTCACTTGATAAATACTGTTTTGCTCTAAAAACTGTTCTTCAATCACTTTTACGTCCACGGTGGTATTCCTTATCCTCTATAAATCCGATTTCACTGGCCTTAACTTATCACTTACCAAGAACTTACACACGGAGAGCGCATTCGGCGGTAAGTCAATCATTGGATTTACCAGTTTGTGATCTACTTTAGCAGCCATCTAACCTAACCTGACCTAACCTAACCATAAATGAAATAAAAAGTAGTGGTAGAAAGTTAACTTAAAGGTCAATTTTTTTTATTTAAGGGGATCTGTTAAAACTTGCAGAATATTGTCATAAATGGTAACAAAAAGTTATACAAGAAATTATGACACAATATATATGTCATTTACTAACAATATGGTTACACTAATAATATAATTACACTATGTCCAAACAAATAAAAAACAAAAATAAAAAATAGAACAATAATTTTATACATTTCATTTTTCAATGTCACATACTGCATGTAGCCATAATTTATTTTGTGGATTTTTCTTGTTGAAAGCATCACTGTAAAGCTTAAATAAATATAATAGAACTGAAAATGGAATAAGGACACATACAATTCTTATTAATTGCCACTAGTGCTAGTAAATATATAATAAATGTATGCTCAGTAATACTAAAAATACAATGATGATTTAGAAATTCGACCATTTTGTTATTTTTATTTAATATCTCAATACTAACAATAATTAATTTCTAAAAGGCATCAACATAAATAAATATATAATGTTTATGCTTTATAAATTGCACATTTAAAGGCAAATAAATTTAGAACAGAATTAATCCAAGTTCATAAAATATTACTAGAACTTCACATGCACAAAGCGATTATGACCTTTGTTGACTCAAGTTCCTAATGTACTTTGCAACGTTGTTTTTGTATTGTTTGGCAAATGCAATTGTATCTCTTGGAAGCAGTATTTTGTAATTAGTTTGATTATTAATTGGCCTTTTACTTTCGTTCAAAATGTGTTTGAAGAATCTGATGATAGTAATAAAGTGGTTTACAACCATAGATTTAGTGAGTTTCTTACTGTAAGACTGTAAACCGGTCTTTATATATTTAGTGAGTTTCTTACTGTAAACCGGTCTTTATATATTTAGTGAGTTTCTTACTGTAAGACTGTAAACCGGTCTTTGTATATTTAGTGAGTTTCTTACTGTAAGACTGTAAACCGGTCTTTATATATTTAGTGAGTTTCTTACTGTAAGACTGTAAACCAGTCTTTATGTATTTAGTGAGTTTCTTACTGTAAGACTGTAAACCGGTCTTTATATATTTAGTGAGTTTCTTACTGTAAGACTGTAAGCCGGTCTTTATATATTTAGTGAGTTTCTTACTGTAAGACTGTAAGCCGGTCTTTATATATTTAGTGAATTTCTTACTATGACTGTATACCGGTCTTAATATATTCATGTAAAGACTGTTCTATATGGTACAAGTTGAAATCCTTTCAGATGTACCATAAAAAACGACACATGCTTAGTTTTTAATGGTATCTTTTTTATCATAAATTTATTAACACACAGTTGTTTTTAAATTAGTATTCAGTTTTGATTAGTTTGTTTAATATTGGATACGGTAATTCCCTATTATGTTATTTATTTACATACAACATTTTCTGCACTCAAGCTTTAATAAAATAAACGTTTATATTTACATTTAATCCAAATAACATTACTTTTTTTATCTCGGACTTTCACCTTTTCAATATAAATTTAAAAGGTCAGTTATTTTGCTATAAGCTCCCTACATTGTGAGCTTTGAATTAAAATGAACATTTAGGAAGTATTTATCAAACTGACGTAAAACATGTTAAAGTTTATACTGCTTGAGATGAATTCCATTGTATATTATTTATGGGTTATGCACGAAATTGATAAAATATTTCATTTAATGAATGGCCACTTTGAAGTATTGTTTACTACATTCTAATGAGATTTTAAATTTTGATAAACTGAACACCAATGTTTGCTAGGAAATGCTGTGTTAAATAAATTTAAAAATGATTAACCTAATTTTATGTATTTATTTATGCAAATAGTTTTTTATTGGCATTTTGATTCTTTTGTGAATCCTTCTCGTCTGAGGAAGGTGAGCGTGGTTCACCGAAATTGATCACTGTACAATACAATCGATTGTATTGTAATATATTTGTGCATTGTGTGCTTAAATTGTAATACATGTATGCTGTGTAACGTTTACTTATACTGTTTATTTATACATGAATACTTATTGTACTTAAATGATTGTATTCAAAATTTTTTAATAAAAATTATATAATTAAGAATAACAAATTATCACGAATAAATAAGCTGAAGTGAACATAGTCTTGTGAATGAAATCACTTCAGATGTAACATAAAAACATTACACAACCTTAGTGTTTAATGGTATCTGTTTTGACATAACTTTCTTAACACACTGTTGTTTTTAAACCAAACCACGTGTAGTTAAATAACTGTACTATATTTGGGTATGCAATAATATGTAGAATGGATATTAAGCTCATGGAACATAGTCTAGAATATATCCAGTAAAATCACTAATATTTTTTTTGCGAATCAGGTATGTTATAAACATATTTAACTTCCAGCAAGGCTGCTGAGTGTATGGAACGGGGTTCAATCTCCTTCTGAGCTTACCGTTGGTACCTCACACAGTGAATATGCTTTAAAAAAAAATAAATAAATAAAATAATAATACATAAATATAAAACACAATATTACATAGACTAAAATATTGACATCTGTGTAAATAATTGATGAGTATAAAATAATGTATGCATTATATATAAATATATGTTTCTATACGATACGCCCCAAAACCTCCGTTGCCGACTTTCCATGTTAATCATGTGTGCTATTCAAGTTGATCATGGTTTCTTTCCATACTCATCATGGGTGACTACCTAAACTAATGAAGGGTGGCTAGCTAATTTATTCACGAATACTACCCAAGTAGATCTTGGATGCTTACCAAATCGGTCACGTATGCTACCCAAATTCATCGCGGGTGCTACTCAAATTCATCACGGGTGTTAACCAACTTAATCATGGATGCTACTAAAGTCGATCAGGGGTGCTACCCAAGTTTATTGTGGTTGCTACCCAAGTTGATCACGAGTCCTACCCAAGTTGATCAGGTTTGCTACCGAAACAGATCATGAGGGAGCTTTTATAATAATAGGAGCTTTTATGCTGGTCAAACCTACCTAAATAAAAAATAAAGAGTTCCTTCATTTTTTTAATTCCTTCATATTTTTGTTTCAGCATACGTTTTTTTTATTGAATTAAAACGTTGTTTCCCTTTTGAAGTCTATATACATGACCTTTCACAAGCGCAATGTATTGAAATGGCTCTCTTACAATAGTCAATTCTTATTGTACAAAATGTATATGTCAGAAATGTACCTTAAACATATATTTATTGTTTAAATAAACGATGGAATAGACTCAACATGGCCGAGTCATCCATTTAAATCTTACGGGAACATTTCAATAAACACCTCCTAAGATCAACCCCGATTTCTTAGAAAATGTGAAACTGTTTGAACTTTTCTAGCGTTGACATAATTAAATCTACCGTCAATCCGAATTAAAAAACTTTAACAAACTATGAAGTGGATAAAGTCAGTAAGTAATCCCAATTCAGCTTTATGATTAAGAAGACAATAAAAAAAAAAAAACAAGAAAGATTTTTTAAAAATAAATCATAGAACAATTACTTCTAAAAAAACTAGTAAAACTCCTTATAATTAGCTCGTTAGAATTAATTTAGCATATTTTTATATATGCTTAAGCAATACCTGTTTATTTGTAAATCAAACGAACGAAGGACAATTCTCTGACATGTCTCACAAAATAGAACAATATTGTGATGTATATTGTTTACGTGAGAATAGTGAGTATGACTTCTTAACTGAGTCAACAATTCTACAAAACAACTTTTACTGATACAGATATGATACGATATATGGTAAATATATCAAATTAATATTGTCATATTGTGGTATAATATTGGTATAAGTAGGATTTTACCTATTTTAGCAATATTATAATGGTAATAAGAAATAAAGTGCTTTAAACTGACATTGGGTGTTTTGATTTAAACACTAAGTTTAATATAATTTTTAATAATAAATGTAAAGTGTAATATAATTACATAATACAATGACCTCTAGAGCAAACTATAGTTACACATTAAACAGCTGTATTTTTAAACATTTTTCAATAACACTGTCTTAATAATCACTGACGTTGTAGATAAGTATTAAGTTCTAATTTACCTCTTTAGTTAGTTTTATACAAGACTTAAAAAATTATTTTTCTAAGGAACATATTTTAACTGTGCCTATTCGTTATCCTAGTAATAATAAATGTTATCAAGATTTTGTTTCTATATTTGATTTAGTTCACGTAAAAGAGGATTTAGAATACTATAAACATATGAGTATATACTGTATGTATTGAATATATTCGTAACTTTTGTAATATCAATAATAAAATCCAGCAATTTCAATAATTTGATTTTGTTGGATCAAAATTTAAAAATGTTTATGTACAAAAATAACAAGAATCGGCACCTATACTCTATCAAAAATACTTAACAAATTTGTTTTAATTACACAAAATAATATATAACATTGTTGTAGAAAATAAAAGTATGTAATAATAGTTTAAATTAATGATTACACTCAACAACTAAAAGCCTTTGGTACGATGAATTGTATTTGTATACACTAAAACTAAGATGTGAAGTAAAAACAAGGCTACGTAGTTTTAATAGCAAAATATTTCTCAAGGCCAAATAAAGCTAAAATTAATTTATGAAAAATTTATGAGAAATAATTTATGAAAAAAAATATTTCTCAAGGCCAAATAAAGCTACAATTAATTTATGAAAAATAATTCATTTGTAAGCATCTCAGCTAACTTTGAATTAAAGTTAGAAATAATCTTTTTCAAATATCTCTTTGATTCATTTGTATATTTGCTATAAACAGATCAGCATAATATAACAAAACTAAAAAAAAGAATCTGCAAATACTTAATTACATTTCCTAGGTGTTAGAGTGAATATATTCAAACTAGAACGATTATATAACTAAACACGGAGTTTCGTATTGAAAATTAGGGAAGTAGTTTAATTCAAAAAAGATAAATTTAAATAAAATTTTATACAAATGCTAGTTATTTAGGCCTTTGGAAGATTTAATGCATAACATTTTTACAATGGTATACATTTTTAAATAGTTTAATTATATGTTACGTACGGCAGATGTAAGAATAGATGTTTACTTTATTTTGTTGAAAGAAATGATTTAGTACTTGTATTGACAAATTATATGGTGAAATGTTAAAAGGGATATCAATATTTGACATTTCACATAGGGTTAAAGTCTTGTCTACGTTACGCAATTTATTGTCTACGTTGATCTAAATAACATTGTTATTTGATATCCTGTTATAATTTTCACCTCTACAGTGGTCTTAACAATACAACTGATGGAGGGTTGTTCCAGGAACTCAATTAATTTACTGGAGAACACACTGTCATGAATATCCAAGGCCTAGATCTCCAGAGAACATCCTTTACGTGTAATGGAATATCTAAGCAACATTTTACACACTAGCCTTTTTGTGGCTTATTTAAGGTTTTGAGAATGGTTATTATTTTTTTTAAATTTAGCAATACGTATACAAATAAATGTGTTAATCTTAATATATAAATAAAAAAAAAATAGATTTAGTGACTTTACAAGTATATCACTATTAATAAAAGTTTTTGGAAGTATAATAATCATAATGCAAACTATTATAACTGTTTCCATTAGTCACATTTGCACAATAATTATGTTTTCTGAAACATGCAGGTACATTGCCAGTCCAGTTATAGTAAAAATTACTTCATACATTGCACCTTGTTTACAGGGAATCAATAGTTACGAATATAAGTGTGGGCATTGATAGGTGTATACAAATATCCCAGGAATGAAGTGTAATCAATTACAAGTGGCCTTTGGTTGCTTATAAAGTTTCATACATTTTTCTAATTGAATATTCATTATTTTATTCTGAATACTGAAGGTGGCTTCAAACTTTGAAAAAAATATACGCAAAGAAAACCCGTTAAACATCCACAATTCCTCATGTTTTTGTTTATTAATTGTGCTGGATATTTAAATATTCTTAGGACCTTTTTAGTTAATCCACTACCACTAATTTTTCCATTACTTCAATTCCAATTCTATTTTATCACTATTACGTTTAGGTGATGGCTACTAAAGTTGATCACAAACTGGTAAATCCAATGATTGACTTACCGCCAAATGCGCTCTCCGTGCCTAAGTTCCTGGAAAGCTATAAGATAAGGCCATCAATATCGGATTCCTAGTGGATTGGGAATACCAGAGTGGACTTAAAAATTATTGGGAAACAGTTTTAGAGCAATATAATATTTATATGGTGCTAGTGAATAACAAAAAAGTAGTGGTAGTGAATTAATAATAAAGATGTAAACATTATTAGGGGTATTTGTAAGCATGTTCATTCAGATTTAGTTACTTAAAAAATAATAAATTGAAATCGATGAAAATTTAATTATTTTTACCCAGATTCAAGATTCAAGATTGACACAATTCATATTCATTGACACAATATGAACAGTTACGGTTTTCTATGCAAGTTATAATATAAATTGTAGAGAAGATATTAGATGGAATTGGAGGTTTTCCTCGACTTGTCAAAAGCCTTTGACTGCGTTGATCATTGTCTGTTTCTTTACAAACTTGAACATTACGGAATACGAGGAGTGCCTCTCAAATGGCTTGAATCGTATCTCAGTAATAGAACACAATTTGTTGGAATTTCTGAAACCCGGTTGGGAGAGGAGTGGCTAAATTATGGGGTCCCACAAGGCTCTATACTTAGTCCGCTGCTCTTCTTGATCTACGTCAACGATGTTGCCTCATCCACACAATAAGGACGAATTGTCCAATATGCGAATGACACGACACTCTGCATGAACGCAAAAACAATCCAAAAGCTCGAAAAGGTGACCTTTTTGGAGCTCAACAGCGAAATCCAACATTTTAATAATCTCAATCTCAAAAACAACCCAACAAAATCAAACTTCATAAAATTTGGTTGATTTAGTTTGATTTTGTTTTCTCACTCAGAGATACCTACAGTCATGGTGGATGAAACTGAGATCGAAGATGTCTACTCAGCAAAATTCCTAGGAATATACTTAGATCAAGGATTGCCAAGTAGACCACGTTTGCTCAAAACTGTCCTCAGGAATTTATGTTTTGAGAAAACTGTCAGAGTATTGCCCAACTCAGGTACTGATGACGGCGTACTACGGAGTAATTTACCCACATCTCTCCTACGGACTGGTGGTGTGGGGAGGTTGCTCCAACGCGAACCTCTCAAGAATTTTTGTTCTTCAAAAAAGAGCGGTTCGAATAATCGCAAAACTTAGGCAGAGAGAGAGAGTCGTGCAGAGCAGCATTTAAAAACCTGAACTTGTTGACATTACCCTGCCTCTACATTCTTGAAACATGTATCTTTTTTAAATCAAAATGCGAGTCCATAAGATGTTGCGACATACACTCTTATGAGACTATAGGCAGGGGTAACTACTGAATCGGGAGACACAGGACGGTAGCTTAAGAACGATTGCCCGCACAGGCAGGTGTTCAATTTTTCAAAAAACTGCCAAATTCAATCAAATGTGCTCCTACGCTGAAGGCATTAAAATCTCGTCTCAAGCAAGTGTTGATTGCAAAGGCATTCTACAGTTCAGACGAGTTTTTGGGACATAACTGGGAGATCTAGTAAAGTTGAACGAGTAGGCTGGCTGAGTGGGAGACATTTTTTTCTTTTTTGAAAGAATGGTTGTGTGAATGCACGCTTATTGCACGTATGAATATGGATCTAGATGTAAGCGTGGATGAATAATATTAGCTTAGTTCAAATATTTCATAGAAATGATGATTGCGATGCATTATACAAATGTAAAAATATGCAATAAAACATTTATTATTATTATTATTAAAATAACATCATTAATTAAGAACATAAAATAATAAAAATCATAAGTAAATTCATTTTAAGACAATATTTCACTATAGCCTACACTTAAGCCGATCTTGTCATTTAATTTATTACAGTAAGAGCTGCTACAGTAAGAAAAGTATTTAAGGTAGATAAGTATTAAAATAAAACAGCCACATCACCACTTAAGGCGGCATAAGAGCGTCATCGATAGTACAGAAAGCCCTCTGACCAAATTGCTCCTCAAACGGGTTTTCACCAGAGACAAACTATTGATTGTTTTTATATTTTGAGGGAGAAGATTAAAATATTTAGGGTGAAAATTAAAAACTGAATGTTTTAAAAGTTCCAGATTGTACTTTTCAATGGTAAAATTGGTTTTACATCTAGTATTGTAGTTATGATTATGGATATGGAATTTGATTTTATTTTTAAAACCATATACCACCACCACATGTATTAAAAGGCTGGTTAGTTTGAAGATGCCACCCGCTCGAAAGAGCTACCTACAGCTGGCCCTATGATCCAGACCCCAGATGATCCTTACCGCTCTCATCTGAAGAGTAAATATTCGATTAAATAAAGTAGAAAATTACAGAAACCCCAGAAAAGAAGAGTTAACACCACAACGACTAGTGTCAATGTGTGTAGCAAACAAGTACTTTATAACACTTTTTTGGTTTTGTTGTGCACTAACAGAGTGGAGAGATATGTCTAAACCAAATAAACTACACACTAAATAAGTTGAGACACATATAAATATCCATAGTGTTAACTTATTATATGTCACTGTAATTCATGAAAATACATGAAATAAGAAGAAAATATAAAAACCAATAGTTAATCAAGAATTAAATCATTTTTAATTACTTACAATTTAAGGTATTACAATATTACGTTATGTCTGTGTTAATATAATATTTAAAAAACTACACATGTTAGTACTAATAAATGAATATAAATTGTTTTCTGGATAATCAGACGATGCAGCATTACTACTTTATGTACCTGAAGAGGGCCTATGTTCTAACGTTAGACCTTAACAGTTACAAACTAGGTATCCTAAGTTAGTTGTGTTTCAACTCAAGAAACAATGGTGTAATGTGCCCGCTAAAGCAAGTATTGTAATAGTGTTGCTGAGCAGATGTGACGAACCGTCTGATAAGGATCTTCCCTAGGCAACCAGCTGACTGATGGTTTATTAACGGTACAATGTAAGCTGATGTGACGAACCTTGTGATGTGAATTTCCTCTGGGCAACCAACTGACTGATGGTTTATTAACGGTACAATGTAAGCTGATGTGACGAACCTTGTGATGTGAATTTCTCCTGGGCAACCAGCTGATTGATGGTTTATTAACGGTATAATGTAAGCTGATGTGACAAACCTTGTGATGGGAATTTCCCCTAGGCAACCAGCTGATTGATGGTTTATTAACAGTACAATGTAAGCTGATGTGAGGAACCGTCTGATGTGGATCTTCCCTAGGCAACCTTCTGACTGATGGTTTATTAACGGTATAATGTAAGCTGATGTGACGAACCGTCTGATATAGATCTTCCCTAGGCAACCAGCTGATTGATGGTTTATTAACGGTACAATGTAAGCTGATGTGACGAACCGTCTGATGTGGATCTTCCCTAGGCAACCAGCTGATTGATGGTTTGTTAACGGTATAATGTAAGCTGATGTGACGAACCGTCTGATGTGGATCTTCCCTAGGCAACCAGCTGATTGATGGTTTATTAACGGTACAATGTAAGCTGATGTGACGAACCGTCTGATGTGGATCTTCCCTAGGCAACCAACTGATTGATGGTTTATTAACGGTACAATGTAAGCTGATGTGACGAACCTTGTGATGTGAATTTCCCCTAGGCAACCAGCTGATTGATGGTTTATTAACGGTACAATGTAAGCTGATGTGACGAACCGTCTGATATGGATCTTCCCTAGGCAACCAGCTGACTGATGGTTTATTAACGGTACAATGTAAGCTGATGTGACGAACCATATGATGTGGATCTTCCCTAGGCAACCAGCTGACTGATGGTTTATTAACGGTACAATGTAAGCTGATGTGACGAACTGTCTGATGTGGATATTCCCTAGGCAACCAGCTGATTGATGGTTTATTAACGGTACAATGTAAGCCGATGTGACGAACCGTCTGATGTGGATCTTCCCTAGGCAACCAGCTGATTGATGGTTTATTAACGGTACAATGTAAGCTGATGTGACAAACCGTCTGATGTGGATCTTCCCTAGGCAACCAGCTGACTGATGGTTTATTAACGGTACAATGTAAGCTGATGTGACGAACCGTCTGATGTGTATCTTCCCTAGGCAACCAGCTGACTGATGGTTTATTAACGGTACAATGTAAGCTGATGTGACGAACCGTCTGATGTGGATATTCCCTAGGCAACCAGCTGACTAATGGTTTATTAACGGTACAATGTAAGCTGATGTGACAAACCGTCTGATGTGGATCTTCCCTAGGCAACCTTCTGACTGATGGTTTATTAACGGTATAATGTAAGCTGATGTGACGAACCGTCTGATATAGATCTTCCCTAGGCAACCAGCTGATTGATGGTTTATTAACGGTACAATGTAAGCTGATGTGACGAACCGTCTGATGTGGATCATCCCTAGGCAACCAGCTGATTGATGGTTTATTAACGGTACAATGTAAGCTGATGTGACGAACCGTCTGATGTGGATCTTCCCTAGGCAACCAGCTGATTGATGGTTTGTTAACGGTATAATGTAAGCTGATGTGACGAACCGTCTGATGTGGATCTTCCCTAGGCAACCAGCTGATTGATGGTTTATTAACGGTACAATGTAAGCTGATGTGACGAACCGTCTGATGTGGATCTTCCCTAGGCAACCAACTGATTGATGGTTTATTAACGGTACAATGTAAGCTGATGTGACGAACCTTGTGATGTGAATTTCCCCTAGGCAACCAGCTGATTGATGATTTATTAACGGTACAATGTAAGCTGATGTGACGAACCGTCTGATATGGATCTTCCCTAGGCAACCAGCTGATTGATGGTTTGTTAGCGGTATAATGTAAGCTGATGTGACGAACCGTCTGATATGGATCTTCCCTAGGCAACGAACTGACTGATGGTTTATTAACGGTATAATGTAAGCTGATGTGACGAACCTTGTGATGTGAATTTCCTCTGGGCAACCAACTGACTGATGGTTTATTAACGGTACAATGTAAGCTGATGTGACGAACCTTGTGATGTGAATTTCTCCTGGGCAACCAGCTGATTGATGGTTTATTAACGGTATAATGTAAGCTGATGTGACAAACCTTGTGATGGGAATTTCCCCTAGGCAACCAGCTGATTGATGGTTTATTAACGGTACAATGTAAGCTGATGTGAGGAACCGTCTGATGTGGATCTTCCCTAGGCAACCTTCTGACTGATGGTTTATTAACGGTATAATGTAAGCTGATGTGACGAACCGTCTGATGTGGATCTTCCCTAGGCAACCAACTGATTGATGGTTTATTAACGGTACAATGTAAGCTGATGTGACGAACCTTGAGATGTGAATTTCCCCTAGGCAACCAGCTGATTGATGGTTTATTAACGGTACAATGTAAGCTGATGTGACGAACCGTCTGATATGGATCTTCCCTAGGCAACCAGCTGATTGATGGTTTATTAACGGTACAATGTAAGCTGATGTGACGAACCATATGATGTGGATCTTCCCTAGGCAACCAGCTGACTGATGGTTTATTAACGGTACAATGTAAGCTGATGTGACGAACCGTCTGATGTGGATATTCCCTAGGCAACCAGCTGATTGATGGTTTATTAACGGTACAATGTAAGCTGATGTGACGAACCGTCTGATGTGGATCTTCCCTAGGCAACCAGCTGATTGATGGTTTATTAACGGTACAATGTAAGCTGATGTGACGAACCGTCTGATGTGGATCTTCCCTAGGCAACCAGCTGACTGATGGTTTATTAACGGTACAATGTAAGCTGATGTGACGAACCGTCTGATGTGTATCTTCCCTAGGCAACCAGCTGACTGATGGTTTATTAACGGTACAATGTAAGCTGATGTGACGAACCGTATGATGTGGATATTCCCTAGGCAACCAGCTGACTAATGGTTTATTAACGGTACAATGTAAGCTGATGTGACAAACCGTCTGATGTGGATCTTCCCTAGGCAACCAGCTGACTGATGGTTTATTAACGGTATAATGTAAGCTGATGTGACGAACCGTCTGATATAGATCTTCCCTAGGCAACCAGCTGATTGATGGTTTATTAACGGTACAATGTAAGCTGATGTGACGAACCGTCTGATGTGGATCTTCCCAAGGCAACCAACTGATTGATGGTTTATTAACGGTACAATGTAAGCTGATGTGACGAACCTTGTGATGTGTATTTTCCCTAGTCAACCAGCTGATTGATGGTTTATTAACGGTACAATGTAAGCTGATGTGACGAACCGTCTGATATGGATCTTCCCTAGGCAACCAGCTGATTGATGGTTTATTAACGGTACAATGTAAGCTGATGTGACGAACCGTCTGATGTGGATTTCCCCTAGGCAACCAGCTGACTGATGGTTTATTAACGGTACAATGTAAGCTGATGTGACGAACCGTCTGATGTGGATTTTCCCTAGGCAACCAGCTGACTGATGGTTTATTAACGGTACAATGTAAGCTAATGTGACGAACCTTGTGATGTGAATTTCCCCTAGGCAACCAGTTGATTGATGGTTTATTAACGATACAATGTAAGCTGATGTGACGAACCGTCTGATGTGGATTTCCCCTAGGCAATCAGCTGATTGATGGTTTATTAACGGTACAATGTAAGCTGATGTGACGAACCTTGTGATGTGAATTTCCCCTAGGCAACCAGCTGATTGATGGTTTATTAACGGTACAATGTAAGCTGATGTGACGAACCTTGTGATGTGGATTTCCCCTAGGCAACCAGCTGATTGATGGTTTATTAACGGTACAATGTAAGCTGATGTGACGAACCTTGTGATGTGAATTTCCCCTAGGCAACCAGCTGATTGGTGATTTATTAACGGCACAATGTAAGCTGATGTGACGAACCTTGTGATGTGAATTTCCCCTAGGCAACCAGTTGACTGATGGTTTATTAACGGTACAATGTAAGCTGATGTGACGAACCGTCTGATGTGGATTTTCCCTAGGCAACCAGCTGACTGATGGTTTATTAACGGTAAAATGTAAGTGGAGGAAGATAAAGGTTGTTGGAAATTTGCCATCATTACGAGAAAAATACCAATCATAACGTTTCGATTTGGTAAAACCCAAATCTTTTTCAAGTGCTAAAAACTAAATTACATCTACACAAACATGTAACAAAACTACGTTCTTAAACTAATAAACTTATCTACATTTATAATTATCTACATTTTAACCTAGCTCCTAGAATGGGGTAAAAAAATAAACTTCTACTAAATATAAAAAAAATTGTACAAGGTAAAATTAATATAACCAAGGTCACGATATCAGCGAAAAAATGTTAAAAAACAGTTACATTAATATTCCAATCAGACTGAAATGAGTTTAAATTAACTAAGCATAAATAAAATAAATATATCCTAACTGAAAAACACTATTAACTTAAAATAACAATAAGCATGCACAACAATTATATATGTACTCGGAAGGACTGAGACTACTATCTAATCTAATTTACTATTACGATTACATTTTAACCTGAAAAGACAACAATTAGTAGGAATAAAACAATCAATGAATACACACTCTATAAGAAGGACACTCCTTATACAGCAAATTCAGACCAACTTTTTTTCTGAGATTGCTGCTTTTCGCCTTAGCTGCTAGAGTTCTCCAGTCAATATTTTCCTGCCTTCTGTGCTAGGGAGATCTCGCAGAGGGTGCGAGAGAGAGCGCGCCTTCGGTGCGAGAGAGAGCGCTCGCCTTCGGTGCGAGAGAGAGCGCGTCGAGGGTACGAGAGAGAGAGGGAGCGAGGGTTGTGTGCGAAAGGAGAAAGTTTGCCTGGTGGTCTGTATAAAAGAGCTTCCTCTATACAGACTCTGCTCTCGCTATCCCTCTGCCGCCGCGGTTTGGCCGAGATGCCACTTGCTTGAAAGACTCTCCACTACTTCATTGCCAAATGTTGAATTAACAATTTAAGATGTGATCGCTGGATGCCGAATTTTTTTTCATATTTGCTTTGATAATCAAATCGTAGATCAACCTATGATAACCCAAAACTTTATAAGATGAATAAATTATTTTGGAACTGCTCCTAGAATTAACACTGTACAAGCACTGTTGCTTTAACAATATTCAAGCACTGTTGCTTTAACAATATCCAAGCACTGTTGCTTTAACAGAATCCAAGGACTGTTGCTGTAATAAATGTAGTGTGATTATAACAATTTAATCTGTGATTCAAGAATTGTTATACTAACCGAAAGAATATACTATCATACAAATAACTAACAAAAGTAAATGGGCAAACATTTTAACGAATAACTATTGAAAAGTGATAGACTATTCAGAGATTTTAATAAATTAATTATAGAGATGTTATTGGAAAAAAAACAATGTAAATTTACTATAAAAAAATAAGTTTATTCAACAAAAATGAAAACGTACTTTATAGACGCCGAAAAAGTATTGCAAATGTTAACACAATTAACTATTTTCTATCTATGTTCGGTGACAATCAAAATTAAAAAAAAACAAAATTAAAACATTCAACTGACAAACATTATAACATACTAAGAATACCTACTAACTAAAATTAAATTGCAGCATAACCACTAACATATCACATTTACATCTAATTGTTTACGATATATGAAGTGGCACTTATGAATAACACATATATACACGAAAATTATAAACAAACGTAAACTACAAAAACATTCAGTATATATAATTACTAAAAATAACATTGCAGCATAATTATATACATATTTTATTTACATCTAATTATTCACAATATATGTTAAGTTTCAGTTATGAAATAAACATATATTTACACACACACACTTATTTACTAAGTTCAAACTGTACAAAAAAACATATATAAATACTAAATACTACATTGCAACATGATCATATACATTTCTATTTACACCTAATTACATGTAATTTATGTAAAATGACAGTTAAGACATATATAATTATCCCCACATTATTTACAAACTTCAAACTGTACAAATTATTCAGTAGACCTACTTATTAAAATTTACATCACCACATATTCTTATAATATATGTGCAAGGGGTTAGTTATGACAATTAATATATATACATAAAAACACACACACACCCGGCAATTATTTACTTAAACTTTAAACTATACAAAACATTATTAGATATCGTTAACATAATTACAAAACATTACATCGCACCATAATCACAGATTTTATTTACATAAAACAAATTTCGATACTAGGTCTCAGGTATGAAAAAATTATATATACATATATAACCTACACATAAATTATTTAAACATATACAAATTATATACAAAATATGTCAACTATGTAATATTGTAGACTAATGAAAAAAATACATCGCAGCAAAATAATATATATATTTTATTTACACTATTAAATTATGTACAATCTAAACATGGTGTCAAGTAAGAAATAAAAGCATATTCAAAGATTAAGAAGAAAGTTAGCAGACATCCACAATGTTGGTTTTTTCAGTAGCCTGTCATACATGACAGAGTTTTTTAAGCTTCTTATTCAGTTTCACTTGATCACCCTCTGACACTCTCTTTACCCTTACGTTTAACAAAGCCTTGTCTCTAATGTCGTTCGATTTCCACTTTACACTGTAAAACATCTTACATCTCACTAACAGCTCTATCATAAACAACTTGTGTACTTTACACTCAATCAACCACTGCGGATGAGTCTCTTCAGTGTGTAAGGTCAATTCTTTTACCAGTGTCTTGGCAACTTCAGTGCTGGCAATCACCTTAGGAAAAAGCTGGGCAAAGCACAATGCTTGAGACTTTACAACGTTGTGTAGAAGATCCGAAGGCTTATTAAGTCTGGCTAATTCTCCGGTATGTCTGGTGAACGATTTCATTAGGATAAGATACTCACGGGGTATAAAAGAGAAGGAGTTTTCTTTCAGAAGAGTAGCCCTACACGTTTCACAGGAAAATTTCTCCACACATTTTTTCCCTAGCCAACCGGATATGTAACATACAACACTATCTTCAAAGGCCGTTACTTCTACGTGATCTTGATCTAGCTGTTGTTGAGTGTTACATTGTGGGGCTAAGTTGGATGAAGCGATGGCACTGGTGTGAGGCTCGACTGAGTTGATAACTTCTTGTGGCTCTTCGACTGGCAGTACTGATGGAACTTGAAGATTTTCGTCGCCATCTGGTTCACAATTTGCAGTATCAGGAGGGTCCAGTAAACGGATGGATATAGCATGCTGGAGATTCCGTCTGAACTCCTTTGCAGATGGATTACTGTTGTAACCACCCCTGTGTCTGAGAACACCAAACAAATTCTCAATGGGGTCCTGGTTGAATCTATTAGTTAACAAAAATTTGTTTCCACTGGAAGAAATCTCCTCGTATAATGCTAGTATTCCCCTGATGGTTTGGATGAGACCGTCAAAACATGGAGGATTTGAACCATCTAGAGTCTTCCAGGTCTGTATATACTGGATACTGGCTTCCAAGCAATTTCGAGGAACAAAGTTGGTTTTCGATAGTGGCTGCTTGTATGGGTTTTTGTCGTCTAAGTGCTTGCTGTTTAAACAGTCAGTAATGTCATTTATTTTGCCAAGAAAAGTTGCTGTATTTAAACTACTTTCATTTTTCATCTGTCCTAAATTAACAGCAGCTTTCATCCCTCTCGTAACTGAATTACTAAAAATTTGAGCTGCCAGTTTCACATTCATCTTCTGAAATGCTTGCGGGTTAACATGCCGTTCTGATATTTTCGGCGCAGCTCGGCAGTCTGAAGCAGATTTCCTGTCGATCTCATAAAACTCTAAAATGTCTCCCCATGACACAGGTTTATGGTCCACTAGAAAATCCCTTTTCAGCAAAGTGTTGCGGATACACTTTAGAAGATGAGGGTAATCATATAAACAGAAAATCTTTTTTTCTCCAAAACAGTAATAGGGAAAATCTTTTGAAACTCCCAAGAGTTTCAATGCAGCTGCATTTGTCGATCCCATATCGCAGACAGTGGCCTTTAAGTCGAGATTTACATCAAAGACTTTTTCGATGCAAATGTCCAACAACAATGCTAAAGTTTGCGATTTTAACGAGTTGTTTGAGAGCACATATGCGAGGGGACATTTCCATTGTTCATTAATACCTCGCAGCATAAAAACTGTTGCATGTGTTGCTATCTTCTGGTTTCTTCCCAATGGCCCAAGATCCTCGAATCCTTCAACCAAATCTAACTTGGAGTTATATTCCAGAGATTTTCTTAAACACATTTCATCAAACAATAAAACGCATTGTTTTTCAGTTGCAGTCATGGATTTAACTTTGACTTTCACCTTATCAAAAACTTCAGTTGTAAACCCCGGAGTAATATTGTTTACATTTATCCATTTTTTTATAAGACTAAGGCAAGGCAGTTTGAAACCCCTTCCTCTCATAAATTTGTACACGTTTGGTGCCTTGTAGTAGACTGACAGGGCCAGCTGCTTTTCTTCTTCAGTCCATTCCGATCGAGTTTGGTGTCGCAGTTGCATTGTGATGAATGTCAGTGGATCTCCAGTTATGAATTTAGGTAATTTGGAAATTACAGTCTTGATATCAAACATTGTAGTCCTCTTTTTTATGAAATAAATGCTGTTGGTTTTCTTTTTTAGAAGTGATTTTTGTCTAGTGATGGTTTGTTTCAACTTCTTCCTACGTGGTGTTAGTTCATTCAATTTGTCATCATTGTTTAGTTCAGATAGAGGTTTGAATTGATTGTTAAAATCCTGAAGCGTCCCTTCACTCCCTCCAACTTCATTGTATTGATCAGACTTTGTGGATTCTTCAAAACAATCAGATTCCACTTGAGGATCTTTATTTTCGCAGTTGTCTTCTTCCTGATCAAACCAAGGAATAGGAACTGCAGCAGGGTGGTTTCGCAGAAGTTTGTTTCTCAGGTCGTTTGTAAATGCAGACCTCTTAAAGTGTTGAGAGCACAGAGTTCGATACTTCAGCTTCTTGTCTGGCAGATCCGCGAAGTCGTCTCGCCCGCAGTTGGTTACCCACCGAATGCATCTGTAAAATATATATGAATTTAAATGTATTTAATATAATTAGCAAACATTTTTCCTATTGTGATGTATAATGAATAAGGAATGACAAAATGTCAATAAAGGGTGAAATTAAAAAAAAGACAACAGTTTTGGCTTTTGGCTGTAATCCTTGAAAAGATATCGTTGTGGTAGGCTACTTGTAAAATAATGAAACCTCCTAAGTTGTTTTTAGGAGTTCAACAAAAAAGAAAAATAACCGATTCAAGGAAATATTGAGTGTGATTCAAAAAATGTAATATACCAACTTAGTTTTAGTTTTCGTAATACAGGTTATATTGGATAAACCAAAACGAATTTCAAATATAGAATTAACAACCAAAGAGCTGACACAAGAAACTCTCAGTAGATAAACCTGTTACAAATCATGTTAAAGAATATTCAAAAACGTTTTTAGCCTATCGTAAAAGGTATTTTTAAATTATTAGATGAATATTCTGCCCAAAAATTGAAAAAAAACTAAACTGTCGCAAGTGGCAGTTTTAAAATCCAAAATTATTCTAGGTTTAAATGTTCTTTTGAACATATATTTATACCATTCCTTTTCATTTTAGTTCAAAAATTTGTATTTCTTAAAATATTTCACCCATTATTGAAAATTTGCCAACAAAAATTCCAACCATAATTTATTATACAACACATTAGAAAAATGTTTTTTTTTTCATTTAACTAACAAGCCAAAATTGTTTTTTTTTAAAGTCGTCTCAGTAATAATCATACGTTTAGTGACAAAATTATTGTTTACATAACATTCTTTATTTTTTTTCATACGAATTTTCTTTGAAAAAGGCTATTGCCCAAATATTAAACTTATTTTAAAAAGGTTGGGTTGGTGATTATACTAAAATGCATACGTATTATTTTCAGTTGTACTCACAATTTTGAGGCAAGTTCAAATGTTCATTAAATTTTGCTCAACGAATTAAACGAGGTTCGCAAGATTACAGTTTGCGTGTTAATATTTTAAAATAGTGGAATGATGTTAATTTTACCATTTAGTATACAATATTCTATACAGTTCCCTGTTTTTATAATTTTCAAAATTTCTAACGAAGTGGGAAAACTACGGGTTGAAACTACTGGAAAACTACTAAATAAGGCATTTTGATAGTACTTGTTCAATTTAAAAAATAAGTATTCTCATAATTTTAGTACCAGGCACCTGCAGATAAACTTGTTCTTAATTCATTTACAATATAAAATTAAGATTATGAGCTATAGAATTTAATGAAACTGTAATCTTGAAAAGGCTTGCAGGGCTCCGAGCGAGATGATCCTCCATAAGAGCCCATGTTAAATCGGTGCACCAGACGACAAGACGGTGGACTGGTAAAGTAGGCCCTTAATTTGATTACTTCACTTACATAAAAGTAATTACGATTAGTTTACGAAGCTTATAAGGAGGGAAATGTAAAACGCCTTTTCTAGCGTTTTAGGGGTGTCCCAGTGCACCCTTAAAAATATATCAGACCATGTTTTAGACAATGTTCATTTTAATAAGTGGGGGTTAAATAACATTATCGTTCAAAGAGAAGTTTAACTGATCCAAAGTAATACACCACTTAATATCATTTAATTTTTCACACTGTTGTTAGTTCTCAATTGTACTTTTAAAGGTCTTTAAGATTAACTTTTTAATTTATTTTGGAATTAACAGTAATACTCAATGTACATTGTCTATAACCATAAAGATTTACAATTACTATTATTGTATCATTATTTTGCTCAACAATTAATTTAATGTTAAAGCAATTAGTAATAAAAAATACTCCTTACCTTTCTCGGTCGTTAACTGGAAAACTAAAGAATGACAATTCTCGGTTCTTCGCGGGCGTATTTTCACAATTCACATACGCACATTTGCCACCTGCTGACATTTCTACCGTTAACTAATAAATAAAAAAAACTAAACTAAAAAAGCTTTCTATTTTAAGCATACTAATTTAACTGAAGATACCACTAAAAATAATAAACTACTAACAAATTCAGGACAAACTATGAGATACACTATCGAGCACAACTGAAGCTCAACTGATAGTGCTGGGGGGGTCGTTTGTCAAAACAAGATTTTTGAGTTTGTTTACAATTGAACAGATGGGGTGGACAGCAATATTTCGCAGAATTTCTTATGGTTTGCCTCTTTCCGCCTCTGAGTCACACCTCACCAGGGCAACTTTCTCCTTTCGCACACAACCCTCGCTCCCTCTCTCTCTCTCGTACCCCCGACGCGCTCTCTCTCGCACCGAAGGCGAGCGCTCTCTCTCGCACCGAAGGCGCGCTCTCTCTCGCACCCTCTGCGAGATCTCCCTAGCACAGAAGGCAGGAAAATATTGACTGGAGAACTCTAGCGGCTAAGGCGAAAAGCAGCAATCTCAGAAAAAAAGTTGGTCTGAATTTGCTGCATAAGGAGTGTCCTTCTTATAGAGTGTGTATTCATTGAAACAATACAATATTCAAATATTACAAAATGATGAAGTCTTACGACCCGCAGTTACGATGGCGTCTAGACGTCCCAGGTTGATGTAAACTGATGGTTATTTATATTCTCTTTTCTTGAGTTCTTAGTTAACCTACCAATATAAATTAAGTTTTGCGCATAAAAACTCTGGTGCTATATAATTATTCCTTATTGTGATTTCATTAAAGAAGATTTAGAAAAAATAATTTATTAATTAATTAAAAATTGCTACGGCAAGAATATTGGAATCAAAACTTCCATTTTTAGCAAATCCGTTATTTATTACGTCATATTTTCGTTTTTACAATTTCATTTGCAAGTTCACATTGGCCTGCAGGGCTATGCGCAAATGTAACTCAACGAGTGAAGCACGTAATGTTAGCTTAATTAATTGGGGTTTTGAACCTTGGAATTACCCTTGGCAGACCAAATTCTTAGCCACTGAGGTCCTACACCAGCATACAAATATATATAAAAGAAGTGGTATAGAAAAATACTGGATCATAATTTTGTATTATAAACAATGATGTGAGAAAGTAAATTACCTTATAGTATAGGATAACGTTATGCCATTGTTTGAATTACATGGGTGGATAAGTAAAAATCAAAACATAAAAAATGTACCTTAATTACAACTGCAATTTAAAAATCAATAACATAACAAATGAAAAAGCGTGTATATATAAAACTGCACATTTATATATTAAGGTATAAGAAATAAGACTAACTGTTATTATACGTTCTAAAAGTTAAATTCTGGCATTGTTACTCTTACGACTTCTCATGTCCACCGTAAATGTCATTCTTCTGTACGGCGCGGACATCTGGACGGGTGCGCTGAAGATGGTAGGGTACAGCAAGCACGTGCTGGCAGTGTAACTAAGAGCAGCGATAAGGGTCGTCTGCTCCTACCGTACTGTACGGCAGTGATTGTTGTGGCGTGAAACACTCGCCTTTCAGAGGTAGGCAATCTTTCACCAGGCATTCGAGCGAGGCAGAAAAGAAGCAGCGGTAGAAGCCAGGGTGGAGACTCTGCGAGGTTGGTAGAGCAGGTGAGATGAGAGCACTGACGGGCGGTGGACTGGACTCGGCGATCTCGAGGCCTGGATCGGCCGGAACCATGGATAGGTTGATTTTTACCTGTGCCAGCTACTTACGGGTCACGGATACTTCAGAAATTATCTGCACCGAATGAGAAAGGTCAGGTCACATCAGTGTATGTACTACCCGGAGGACGATGATGATGTTCGTCACTCGTTCTTCATGTGTAGGCGCTTTGCTGGGTAGAGAAGAGCACTTGTCTGCGCGGTAGCTCCTGTTACGGCAGACACCATAGTGGAGGCAATGCTGCACAGCAAAGAAGCATGGAGAACTGTTGTGGCCTACGCCAACAAGTACTTCGTGCCAAAAGTGAGGAAGGATGCCTAAATGACCAATGTGTCCAATGTGAAGTATAAAGAGACCTCGTGAGAGCGCAAAACACGCGGCCAGCGATGAAGTCATCCGAAAAGGTCCCGGCTTGGATTTCCGCAGTCCGTAGGGGTTTTAGGGGTTATTCTCTTAATTGGAGGTTATTCTTCAGAGCGAGGCCAACACTCAACGCGTAAAGACATTTCCCATACGTAAAAAAACAATGTGGCAATTACAGAACATTTTGCATGCAAAAAATTATCAATCTATTCCAATTTTAATTTGTTTTTTATAATTAGAGCCAAGCTAATTAACATTCAAGTACAAGATAGTTTACAGCACAAAAAATATTAAAGAGAGGTTTATTTATTTAATATTAATGTTATAAGTAAAGCAAAATATTATAACAGGGAAAAGCCGTGCAATTTTGTCTAATTTAATACATCATCACAGGAAGAGTTTTCAATTCTCTTATACAAGACAAGAGGCGGTTATAAATCTTTAGAAATATAAATTAACAATGCGGGTCAAAATAACACAAATATATATATATATATATATATATATATATATATATATATATATATATATATATATATATACATATATGTGTGTGGGACTCGTTTCAAATAATAATTTTTAATTAAGAGAGTACCTCAAATAATGAATTAATAAATTACCAGTCTTGCAATTTATGAGCTTTTATACATTTAAACTTTAATACAAACAACACATACATATATGTGCACATATTTGGTCGGATATACACATACTCATCCATATCTAGTGTACATTACCTAACATATTTAAGCAATTATATTGTGTTTTTAACTTATTTTCACCTTGCATTTGTATAAACTTTTACTCCTATTATAAATGTACGCAGATAGCAGGTAGACATTGGACAGTTCCAATTCCCAACACTAGTAAGGCATTGAGGGGATTTTATTACTGTTACACGTAATAAATTGTTTATAATGAACTACTGAATTAAATAGTTACATTTACTGATATATTGATTGGTAAAACGATCTACATAAATAGCTCAGAGATCTTTAATGATATGTTAAAGGAATACAAGTTACGTCATCTTATACTCATCACTTGTAACAATTGAAAAGGGTGATATGATTATACTTTGGCCGAACAGTAAGTATCCTGTGCATTATATTTAGCATATATATGAGTTTCAGCAGCAGAGGGGAATCATTCCACCACTGACCTGTATTAATTCATGGGCGTGACTAACTCCAACCATCAAGTGCTCAACTTATTCAAACCTGTTAAGTTAAAAAAGTGATATTTACATTATTGTTGCCTCTCTCATTAAGAAAGCAATTTTTCAAATTACAAAATTATAAAAACTATGCTTTATTTTGACAATTATTAAATTAACAGCTTCTTATTTAAACGTGTTATTTTTAGTAAATCTTCTAATTACTTCTATAAGGTAAGGCAAATGATGAACTATTAAACATGTAAAGGGAATGAGGTCATCTCATGTAATTATAGATGAGACGGAAGCACTCCAGTGGCCCACAAAGACACCAATTACTTTAGTGTTTATGACAGGTTTCCAGAACTGCCCTATGGAACTCAGCTCATGTTCTTTAGAGTTAATAATAAATCACACCATCCTGTTCGTTTTAGAGTTAATTTAATTTGAATTCCTTGTGTTTTGTTGGAGCTAGTGGTTTTGAAACATGAAAGCCTTCTGAAGTCTTAAAAATAAAAAAACAATATATAAAAATACTATTAAAAATAATATCTACGAATCAGATATTATTTTTAATAAGCAGGGATATCAATATTATTCTTTTTTATGATGACTTGGCTATATATTGATATAATAAATAGAACAATTAGGCAATTAATTAGTTTTTAGATGTTTTAATTTTAAACACAAAGTGCATTTAATATTTACCGTTTGAATATCAAGTACTTTATAATATATTACATAAAGCTTTCTTATAAAAGCTTTCCGGATCTTTTCCATTGATTCACCACCACTACTTTTTTCCGTTAATTCACTACCACTCGATAAATACTCTATTGATCCAAAAACTGTTCCCAATTAATTTTACGCCCACTGTGGTATTCCTAACACGCCAGGAATCTGATATCGCTGGCCTTATCTTATCACTTTCCAAGATCTTACACACGGAGAGCTCATTCGGTGGTAGGCCAATCAATCATTGGATTTACCAGTTTTTGATCAACTTTAATAGTGATCTAACCTATCCGTAATTGAGGTAAAAAAAGTAGTGGTAGTGAATTAACGGAAAAGCTCCAACTTTTAAGATATAAACGCTTAATAAAGGGGAATTAAAAATATATCATAGGTGTAATGCATACAGCAACGGATATACAAGTCTTGAAATGGTAGTCAAGATATTATACATACAAGTATAATATCATCTGTAGTCATAAACGTACAAAAATAAAACTTTTACAGTAACATAGGGCATAAAATTGAAATTTTTGATGCAATCAGTAGATCTTCACCACCTCAAGAGGATGGCCCCTAAGGAGTACGTGGACAATGTAAGCATATGTTGATGAGCATACCATATTCAAGGTTGGTCTTAATTAGTAGAACATCATGCTGTAAATTAGATATCAAAGGGTTAATTCTAAAAATATGGCGGCGCTCGAAAGTTGCAATACTGATATTATGTACAAGTTAAAGAATGGCTTAATGTTATTGTAACCTTATTAGATGAAGCTACACAACTTCACATGATAATTCTACACAAACACCTCCTTTAAGATATATTCAGTGTCCTGCCATTCTTCTATGGGAACGGTCCACGAGGAGTCAGAAGACAGTTTTTAATGTAAGCATAGGTTGATATGTACATAGTTTAAAAGAAGATGGCCAAGCCAATCAGAATGCCGCAAACCCACTTTGAGAGGTTTATACGTAAAAAATGGGGTGATTAAAATATTTTAAAGTAAACTGTAAATTTAACAGAAAATTCAGGAAGTTCTTGTAATCAGTTTAATTTCAATAAGAATCTAGGTAGGTGATTTTGCTTTGCTATAGTTATTACCAAATAAAATTGTCAATATTACTTAGATGAACTTCATGAATCCTCGGTTGAATTAAAATTTAAAATCTATCAATCACCCCCATTTTGTAACTATTCAGGCTTTTGAACTGCAGTTTGCGGATTTCTTCTTTACTTGACTTATACTTACATTAAAAATTGTCTACTTACTCCTCGTGGACCGTTCCCATAGAAGAATGGCAGGACACTGAATACACCTTAAAGGAGGTGTTTGTGTGCAGTAATCATGTGGGAAATATTCTAGCATCTTCTAATATGGTTACAATGTAATTAAGCCATTTTTGAACTTGCACATAAGATCAGTATTGCAACTTTCAAGCGCAATTTTTTTTTGAATTCTCTTTGTAGGTAAAATTTGTTGTATGATGTTCTATTTCTTTAACATTATATACATATCAACCTATTGTTACATTTAATATTTTTTACCGTCTCCTTCCGCACCTACTGATTGCATACAAGAGTTAAATGTTATGCCCTATGTCACTTTACAAAGTTTTATGTTTGTAAGGTTTAGAGTACATAAGATTTTGGACCGTTTCAAAAGCTCTCTTGTATAAGAACTGGGGCGTTAAGCCGAATTAGAATATGCGTTAAACATAACTTGTTAACTAAATATCTGACGTTAGTTTGTTAGTATAACTATTGACTAAGTAACATTCTATTTTATATACAATTCAATCTAGACCCTTTGATACACAGGATTTCGTATATAACCAACATTTTTATATAGTTATTTGGCAAGCAGTAGGTGTGGGTGTATTAGGTATGAGTAAATTTATGATTTAGTTTATTAAATACAATAAAAAATAAAAATAATAAGGTTGGAAAGGTCAAATAAAATATTAATATTAAAACGAACAGATTACAAAAAAAAATAATGATCTAATATGTTGCTGCTTTACAATTACTAAACATTTATTTAAAAAAAATTCATTTACTAAAATAAACTAAAGTTTATTGTATGTTTATTATAATAACAAATAATGACAATTGATCAGTTTCTTTATTTATTAATTCTTAAGACGCATGTCGTTAATACACCGGTGAACTGACGTATATCCATTATACTATTGGATTTTATAATTAGAATATTTATTGTAGAGGGCCAACTATTCTTTAGACAGTGTCATTAGTTAATAGTCTAATTACAAATGAACATCCAGTGGTTTTAAGCCGGTTCCTTTCAGTTTGTTATGACTCTGATTGGGATCAAACTCATGAAGCTAGTCTTTAACCAACATCGCTAAACGGCCAATTTTTATCAAATTATCAAAAAACTATTAGACTTCAAAAAATGAAATGATCAAAAATAAATCGTTTGCTATGGGTGGTTCTTACTAGTTTGTTTAACGATCTAATTGTAATAGTTGGTATTGAAAGCTTCATTAGAATTTTAAAAGCATACATGTCACAAAAATTGATGCTTTACTATTAGGAAGTTAAATAAAAATAAATAAACAATAAATAGGTAAAATTAAATCTTTTGAAATTCAATCAAACACCAAAAACGTATGTATATATTCAACATATATACATACTCAATATATATTCAACATATATTCAATATTCAACTGTCCAAGTATGTATTCACATAAAAAATTTAAAAACAACCAGCCCGGAGGTTGCTTTAACACATTTTCATGTTGATTAAAATGTTTTATAATTTATCTTACAAACATATTGATAAGTTTCCCATTAGTCTACATTTGTTGTTGTTTTTTTCAGACTAAATAAGTATAAATAACTTTATGAGAAACTGTGCATTATTGTCTTATACGGATTCAACTTGCAAACAAAAGAAAACCAATAGCAATGAGGAAAATCCCCTTTCAGGAATTCAAGTAATGGAGGCCATTGTCACCAAAAGTGCCGACATTCAACAATGGAGCTGACAATTCCTTTGTTTGTCTTTGTGCTGTACGTGTAAATTGTAACATGCCAGATTTACTCGTGGTAGTGCGACAATTTTACTAATCGTATTTTATTTATCAGAACTCTTTGAGGTAGAAATTCAAGTTTTTTTTATAGAACATTAAAATTTAAGAATGCATTGATTTCATACATAAATCCAAATTTCATATACTATGATAAGAAAAGTATAATATTATATATTCACTTAAAAAAATACATTTATAAATTAAAAAATATAATATAATTCTTAGTAAGATTATCTCTTTGAAATTTAGATTACATTTTTTATTACATACTTTTTAGGTTTTTTTCCCCATTATAGTAGACGTCAAACGTATGCTTTATCAATAATCCAATGATTTGATCTAAACGAACAACCTTATTAACAATATATTGAAAATTTCCTCAGATAAATTAAATTAAGTTGGTTTAATAAGGGAAAGAATTTAAGATCACTTAAGGTGATCCCTATTGATTGATATGACGTGAAGATTAAGGCTCGTTAACGGAAAATCAATCATTGTTTAGGTTAAAACCTACATAAAAGGGCAAATTTTCGTAATTTCACTACATATTTAACTTCAATAGGACAATTCAAACTATTTTTAGATTAATAGAAAATATTTTAATATTACGCATTTAATATTTTTATTCTGGTTAAAGTTAATACATTTTACTGTATTTTTAATTAGGTTTAGTCATTGGTTTTTAGGGAAAACTACTTCTATTGTAAATAATAAAAAATACTGTTTTCACGTTATTATTAACAGTACAATTCTGTATATAAAACATATACTACTATACAGTACGTAATTTACGTTTATTACCTTACGATAAATCCTTAATATTTAATGTATAAAATGCCCTACGTTTTAGAAAAAATGGTGTAACATAAATTAAATTTTCATGATCGCCTTATTTATTTACTGTATAGTGGAATATGTTTTACATTCAGAATTGCACTATTAAAAAAGATTTTTTTTACTATAACAATAGAATTAGTTATCTTTAAAAACCAATGACAAAACCTAATTCAAAATACAATAATATTTATTAATTTTAAAATTGTTTAGTGTGTAAGCTTAATTTAAAGTCTGTTTCTGAATTGAAGAACAAGATAGAATTTAAGCAATAGTAGGTTCTAATAAAATTTAAAACCACGTTTTGAAGAAAAATGATTTTATATTTATTGTTACGCACTTACGGAAAGCCTATACTTGTAATGTTAACATAAGGAACATTTCCTAGGAAACTATAAGGTGTATTGGGCTGAAATTTGTACCACATATCTATGTACCTTTCTTACAAATGCTGAGTTTTTTTAATACTCAATAACACTCGGTGGCCGAGAAAAAATTTTTTTTCAAAACTTATTTTTAAAATTTTCAATTTTGAGATAATTTTGTAAGTAAATGTATTCTTATTGGGTTTTAGACCATAATAAAAACTCAGCATATGTGGGCAAGTGGTCTACATATTGTGTAAAAATTTCAACTTGATATCTCATGCAGTTTCTGAGAAAATGTTCCTTTTAGGATAAAAAAATGAATTTTCGGAAAACAGCCATTTATTAAAGTAGTCCCTCGGATCCATTTCTAAATCAGGGTTATTCCGCTTTTATTCTTCAATTACAACTTTGTTTTCTTCCACAGCTTGTTCTATAGCCCTTTGCATAGAATAAAATGCCACCTGTTTACACTTTTCCTGCAATAGGAGGTTGTAAGGGAAAAATTTGCTTGGGGGCGTAGGAAGGTTCAGAATGCCACATAAAGTTTGTCCCGCAGTTTGACCTTTGCCTATGCAACGCAATCCATATACTAACCTAATATTTACATCATAGAGCTTCTTGTTTGTATTAGGTACTTCAACCTCTTTTGAACTAATAAACTTGCTCTAAAATCACAGTGTAAACAAAATAGTTCTAGTGTCGAGGCCAAACCAAAATTGTTTTCTGATCGAATCTGTAGACTATTTTTTAGGCAGTTCTTACACTGTTTTCTTGAAGTTTAGCAGTTAACATACTTAAATCTATAATCTCATACTTAAAACTATCATCTGGAACATACTTATCATATTCCAAAAAATCAATCTTTCTCTTTGAACTTGATTGTCTGTTGGGCTTAGGCCTAGGCCTAGAGCTGCCTGGAACACTCACAGAAGAACTTGTAGTAGGCCTATCTTCCACAGAATCTGGTGTCACCAATTTCTTCTTTCCTCGTCCACCAATACCTTTTCTTTTTTTAGTTACTCTGCAGCTAAATCGTGGCATTATAAACTAAAAAAGTACACTAAAAAACGTAAAATATCGTCACCAACACAAACTTGTGATACTAAACAACGCTTGGTTTAAAACTTTGTTTAAAAACACTGGCATAACCAATAAGAATAAACCAATGCAATAGCAGATGATTTGTATAATGTATTCATTGGTACCAACAGAACAAAACTAAATTCCAAAACAGAAATAAAAGAGTGTGTATATATGAAGTTGTGAACCAGCGAAATGGTGGCAGACTTCACAGGACAAAATGTGTCGTGCAATAAAACTTTGTGATTTTTTATTACAATAAAGAAATAAGAAAACCCATATGTATTATATATCAACGGACTCGGAAAAAGATGTAGTTTAAGAAAATATAATAAAACAAAAATGTAAAAAAAAAAAAATAATATTCGTTCCGTGTCCCCTTAAATACTATTAATTATTTATTTTAATTTGTTTTCGGATGAAATTAATAATACAACATTATATAACAAGCCATTTTGTTACATATGTAAACTTACAAAATATAATTTTACAGCATATGTCTACTCTTAAAGTAAACAATAATTTACATAACATAATTTCATTTAAGTGTTACAGGAAGAATGATAAATTAGTTTTCTGAACTGTTTTTTTCAATAAGTTAAATTTTAATAGAATTGTGAGATTATATGATAGTTCGATACACTTATGATAATATCTACTATATTTATTACCCTTATATTATTATTTACTTGTAATAATATTATGTATTATTAACTGGCTCCTTATCAACAAGTTTACTTTAAGAGTCTGACAGTTGTATATTTATTAATTCTTTTGCAAATCACACGTGGTTTGGGAACACTTTGATATTTTCTCACCTAGATGACGACATCATCTTAAAGAAAGTATGCAATCCGAGTGTCCACGTCACTGATGATATTATGATGACATTTTGATGGTATGATAGATCTTCTTTTTAGTAAATTTCCTCAGGAAAACTGACATTCAGCCTGTATTTCGAATTTTATTATGTTTAATTTAATTTATTTTGTTCATGAATCACTATACATAATTTAGATCTACATGAATACCAATTGATTGATTATAAGTTCAGCATATCAGTCCAATACGACTCTTTATTAGGTGCAATTGTAGACATTTTAGTATCTGTATTTTTTTTATTCAATAGAATCCTTCTTAAAATTTCAATATTTATTGTAAATTATCTAGAGTAAAAAATATATATATATATATATATATACTAAAAAATTCCAAAGGAAGCAATGTTTACAACTATATTACTTTTGAATTTTTATTTGCTGGTGCTAAATAAGCGTATTAAATGTTGATAAAATAAAAATACAGAGATCATTCCGATAAATTGTAATGTTTCAGAATGTCCTGATTAGATTGAAAGGGAAATTTTCCTTCTATGAATATTATTTTCAACAGCATACACACTTATAATAATTTATTGTTTAAGATTACTAAAAATAATTAGGCCTAATATAACAAAGGTTCCACTGTACAAGGAATTAGAGAAAACTAGAGAAATTTTTATTCCTGCAAAAATTATCAGCCCCCCCCCCCCACCATCTTAACTGTACAGATGTATTGGCCATCCCACACTCCCATACACATACGGTCGTACTAAAATTGCACGTACAGTTGTGTTGACCAGACACATACGGGAGCGGCCATAGATAAGGTGCTTAGGCGGTAGCTTGCCATTCTGGCGATACGGGTTCGATTCCCGATATTACCACTCATAGTTTTCGCCCTGCCACTCCCGTAGTTCGGAAGTCACTCTAAGCCGTTGATCCCCAGGTTAAGTGTTATAGAGGTCTCCTTAGCCCAAAATTTGCTGGTAAAAGAAAAGTGGTTCGTATTGTACGCAGGTCCCTTAGTTGCCCTGGCTATTGGGCTATTTATAGTCATTTCTGAGGAACAGTTGACCTTAGATAGTAAACATGACTAAACTGTTTCATCTACACTCATCACGCTCATTCGCCGCTCATATTCGCCCATATCGTGACGATCGTCTTAATAATGAATAAATGAGTATTTTTAACTTTTATACATTAATGTACGTACGGCCATATTGACCCACCTATCCACGTAAGGTGGTCTTAGCCCTACAATACTCTCAGTTTGTCAATAAGTCTCATTCAACAATACAATACAGTCATACTGACCCACCTACCCATCCAAACACGCACAGGTTAAGCTATTATAAGATTTTTGCTAGGCAATCTTTCTTAAAATTTTTAACAATATTATACATTTTATGGACCAACAGAAATCAATACTATGTAATGAAAAGTATTCCTAGATATTTTATCCTGACGTGGGATCATATTGATGACAAAATACTTAATAATTACGGTGCAATACATCACATAATCAACCTAATTAGTTTTAAAAGTTGTTTTAATGGATCCAATTTATAATTAACAAGTGGGTGGATTCCATACTTATTAAACTAAATAAACACGATGCTGTTGTCATTGTACTGTGGTAAATTGATAAATTATTGAAATGGTTAAAAAAACATCGATATTTTGAAAGTCATTAAGTGTTAAAGTAGTCTGCATAACAAAAAATGTCAACCTAGCCTTCAATTTTTCGTTATATTTTCATCATTGGGAATTATAGTTTGAATAATGTAAATTCCAACAGCTGACGTGGCGTTATTTGGCAAATATATAGAAAGTAATATGAGAGCTGAGTATGACATAGCAAAGTGTAAAAATAACCTTGTCCATACTACCAACAATATACATTTAACAATGAACTGTGATAGCACTAAGACAAAATATAAATTATGTTTATTTTACATTCAGAAAAACACAAGTAGTACATGATTCCTTACAAATGGGAAATTCACAGCCTATTTACAATAATATACTTTCGATACGAAATATTTTAACGTCTATTATTATTATACTTATGAGAAAAACATACATGTTGTCCTAACAAGCTATATTAGTAAATAGCTCATTATTGATAAATCCATCCATGGACTTATCATTTTTAAATAATTAACTATAACCGTTTAAAAATGTAAATAAATATTGTCAAACAACTATAAAATATTAGGGTTTTGTTAAAAACATCGCAAATGCTTAGCATTTTGTTTGTAAATGGTAGTGTTCCTCATCACAATTATTATTTCTAAGAAACTATTAAACAGTATAAATTATAATTAACTGTCAATAAATAGTTTATTATAAGGGAAGCAAAATAGTTTAAAGGCCGGTTTTCACATAGGGTACCGTGCTCCTACTGTGCTCCTACCGTGTCCATGTCGCGCGTTTTCGGCAGTAGGGACCCGGCTACTGTCGTGCTCCTACCGTTCTCCTGTCGTTCTTCAGTCTTTCATCACTTGGAATATAGAACCCACTAGTTAGTCACCGAAATGGATCAGGACGATCCGGATGTTGTTATTGCTTGTGTTGTTTATTCAATAGTTAAAAAAATAAGAAGATACGCTATTGTGTTCACCCTGTGTATCGAGCTAGAGAAGAGGAAGGGGAGTTTCATACACTTTTTAGCCGGCTAAGAGATGAAGATAATAAAGTTGATAAAATAGTTTGTTAAACCCACAAAAAAAATAATAAATAAATTAAAAAAAAACAATAACAAAGCAGTGATAGGCCTAAGTCTACCACACTACACTCATGCTCAGTGTACTATGCACGTGTGTATAGGCTACTACATTACACTCGTGTTCACACGGCTAGTTTTGTATAGTATAATTGTATAGTGCCGGATAGTCTTCGACAAGGATGTCAAGCTCTTCGTCCATCTTGTACGTCTGGCGTAACACTGTCATAAACCAAAGAAAGAAGTCGAACAAAATCGATCGGCAATCTTTGTAGGAGCTCGGGAACACCCGAACTAGAAAAAGCCAGGGGTAAGGCGCCGATGCGGCGACGTAGGACGACATGTAAGGCATTTTCACCTGACCTTCCGTGCGCCTGTCGTGCTCAGACCGCCTACCGACTGCCTACCGGCATTGATTTTACTATATAAAGAGATACTCCATCCATATGGGAGAGTTGTGGCGAGGCCCCAAAACTGTTTTGAGGCCCCACGCTGCGCTGCGCATAGCCCTATTTCCTCTCTCTCTCTCTCTCTCGCACGCTCTTCCGTCTCTGTCTCACTTCCCTCCTCTTAACCCACTCTCCCATTCTCCAGACAGCCGCCCCGCCCTCTCCTTCCTCAGGTCCCACACACAAACAACATCCTGCTTAGATAATTGTTTACGTTATTCCATATTGCCAACGTTTATCCGGGTTCTCTGTTTTTATATTTGCTTGCATCTCTTTCGAATAATAAAGAATACTGTGTTGATACTATTACAGTAAAACTCAGTGTGACATTCATATTGAATAAAGAAATATTTATAACTGAATAAATTAAAACACCATATTGATTTATATGATTAACAAACCGTGTATTTGTAAATAGACACACTTGAATAGACCGCTAACTTATCGGCAATGCTGGCGATAACTACTGCTGATTTAATAAACATTTTCATATTATATAGCCCATCTGAATAATCTTTATTTATTGCATTTTAACCATCGATTAGGTGATTAAATCGACTGTTGAACTCAATCATTAATTTTTTCATATTGATTAAAAAATTAATTTTTTTCAAATCCAATCAATGACTCCCATTTCAATTATGAAATTTATCTGCAAATATTCCAGGAATATATAATATAGTGAAATACAAAAAAAAAATGTGACATTATTTATTTCTTTGACAAAATAGATATTGAAATAGGCCTATGATATTTATATAGAATAATACTGGGCAAAATATAAAACCCAGGTGAGATTAAAATTTCATGATAAGGTTAGAAAAGATCATAACAAACCACTAATTTACTTCTATACAATATAAAAATAGCTTTCATTTTATGGCCTGATTCAGACAATCTATGTATAGGCATTTAATTAAAAATAGCATTATTTTTCATTTTATTATAAACGTCTGTTTTACTATTACTGTCTGTAACATTAACATATTATTTGGTTCCAAGTAATTGCATGATTGTTTGTAAAATATTTCATTTTTTGGTGAATGGTCAGTTTTCATTTTTTTCGGAATCATGAAGAGTTGTGACTCTTATTACTTCTTGAGAAAAACAATCTCAATGTCAATTGAAATTGGTTGGGAAATATTATCGTGATAGAATATAACTAGACTACTGATTATTTGGATTCAATTTTCATTATTTTAATCAGGTTGAAATTATTGTAAATTTTGTTTATATCCCCCTTTCAAAAATTCTGTTCTATAACATTGATTGAATCAGACCATTGTAAAAAGTATGTCTAAGGCGAATAATTAAAGTTATCATATCTGTTTTTCATACACGTTTCTATTATTTTACTAGATGTGAAAGTATGGATGAACTGCAATTTATTTATATTTTAAATTTCTCAGGTAAAGACACTCTGGAATTACACTGGTAAAATTTCACAAGTAGCGTGACCAGCAATAACATAAGAAATAACTAATTTTAAGTAACTACAGAGTCTAAATAATAACAAAATAAACTAAAGCCGCACTCTGTGGCGTTTTTAATTATAACAGAACAAACAATGCCAAGAACTAACAAAACTATATAAACGGCATCTTCAGGTTAAAGAACACAAATAAGTCCAAGTGGGACGCGTCACAAATTAATTAAAACTTAACAAACACAGTTCACACACGAGGAAAACAACGAATATTAAAACTTTCAGTAGGCCTACCACACACATTTCACTGTCCACGGCGTGCCAAGGAAGCAGATTTTAATTTTGTGGTATTTATGACAAATAGTTCAATTTACTTTTAAACAAAAGTAATATTCATTTATAATTAAAAATACAACAATAATATTATACAATGCAATATTAACAAGAATTTGGCAATTCAATTAGCTCAACTATTTCTTTGAAAAACCACTTGTTAAGTTATTTATTACCTTCCACTGCTCAGATACATCACCTTTACAGTTTTCCAATGATGTTGAATTATAATTGTTTTTTTGTAAAATTGATCACATTATTTAATTGATTAGTATATTTTGCAAAATAATTTTGAAAAACTCTTTCATATGGTATTCTCGTAGAAATGTTATATAATTTTTTACGTCTCTCAAATTTATGTAAAATGTTTGGTGTTATCCAGGGACTTAAAAAAAATTAGCCTTTAAAAATTTAGAACTACCACCATTTTTCTTGCTACTTCTAAATATACAATTACATATCAATAAACTTACAATACGCAGTATTTACATCATTTTAGATAATGCATAATGTTTTAACTAAACATCTGTAACATACTGTTATTTACATTGACAAAATAACAAAAATATGTCCTCTAACATTTTTCATATTCACAAACCCCTAAGGCCTAAATAAAAGATCGCGATTTCTTTCCGTGCAAGATAAACCACAGAACGGAATAATATCCCACTTTCACTTGACTCTCTATCAAGGCCTATCGGCGAGACAGATGGAGGGGCGACAGTAAACAAGTACTATCGGACGCTCGTCTCATGAGAAAGGAGGGAGAGAGAATGGGGGAATGAGAGGGAGTGATTAGTTCCTTTACTGCTCACAGGTTGTGCAACCGAACAGTCGAAACTGGAGGCAATTTCGACCTCTTTAACTTGATTGACGACAGGTTGCAGCACGGTCGCTCCCATTTTCCGTGCCTCAATATTTAACATTTGATGGAACTATCTTCTATGTATAGTAAAAACAATGCTACCGGTCATTTGCCGATCACTCTGTGGAGCGATCGGAAACAGCACGACATGAGCACGGTGGGAACACGGTAGGAGCATGGTAGGTCAGGTGAAAATCGCAAACTGTTTTCCCATATAAAATAAATGCAATAGACCATTTTTTCGATTCAACACGACACGGTAGGAGCACGGTACCCTATGTGAAAACCGGCCTTAATGCATTGATTCTAAAAACGTTTTTCATATTTGGAATGCAGACAGAGAATCCGAGCCAAGGTGCGCCTTGAGAATGCTGATAAATTACACACTTTATTGATATCTGTTCCACAGTTAGCAATTTTTAGTGACTATGTTATTAATTTTTCAACATCATTATTCATTCCATGTATGTGTCACCAACATGTTTCATTGTTACTGTAATTTTCTTTTTAGTCGACAAATATTTTTTTTCACATGTATACATTTATTAAATACTATTTAGTACATCGCTTAACAATTTTTTATTCTGTTAATTGTTATTTTACATATATTATCACGCAAATTTACTGGTATTGTTGGGTTTTCACCCTCTTATCAATATTTATGTTCCCTCCATCCTATCCCATGACATACATTGTACTATGTATTTACATTGTTTGCTATTGAGAGTCAAGTTAGGTCATTCAACATATTCTATAAAACAGTTTAACAGAAAGTATATGTCTAAATTCCAAGAATTAAGGTTCAAAAATACAAAATGTTTAAGGCCTGATTGCTTAAATATTGTTTATATAAAATATTTTCAAAATTAACTGTCATGGTTAAATGTTTGGTGATCAACCAGCCTCATCCTTAAAGTAGCAATACTTAAGGATCAATACAACATTTATTTGTTCAGAACATAATTGTTTTTATTGGATACAATTATAGTTCACCAGTAGATATACCCAAAAATTAATGGCTAAGCTTAAATTGTAGCTGAAAACCTATTCTAATTTTAAGTTAAAAAAAAAATCTACATTGTTATGAATAATGTAAAAGCTATTAGACAAAAATAGTTATCTAACTTTCAATTAAATCTGTGATGGATTTGAAGTTTTATGCTTTCTCAAAATCACAATCTTAGAAAGAATATTTTTAATCCGTAAAACACTCTAAACATTAAAGCAATAAAAGTGTAATAAAAAACTATACAACCTGAACAGTATACAAAATATAACAGCAGTAGTTTCTATCATATTGTCTAAAATAATCCAGAAAAAAGCAAGCATAAATATATGTTAGTGCTTAAAAGGTAACATTAGATCTAAGGTTTTGAGCATTTCAATATTGAAATCTTGTAGGATTTATACTAATCAGCTTATTTTACAAGTAAGTATACCCATGCAGTTAGTGGAAATACTATTTAGTATAAATTTTTTGTTTAGTGATAAAGTATTACAAACACATTTTGAAAATATACACTATTTATATAGTTACTCATTCTCCAATGAATTATATTGTATATAAGCTACTCATATTTAATCGCTCCTAAAGTTAAGTATATTTATAGACCATTTAATTGATTATTTATACTTATATAAAGTAGTAGAGTTTTATGTTTGGACTAAAAGTAAACCTAAACATCAGATATATCAAAGTTTAATACAAAAATATGTTAATAAAACTGTTAGAATAAAGTTTCATAATTGTTGACTGTAATTTTTAAATTTAATATTACATTATAATCATTGTTGTATTTTTCAATTAATTATGACTGCACTATGAATAACGTTATATGTAAAAGACGCTAACCATACCTACATACAAATATGTTGGTAAAATATGTTTCTTCAAATCTATAAAAAATATTACCAAAATAAATAGTTTCACTAGTTCACTATCATATTGTGAGGTCACCTACATGAGTGGACTTTACGGATGAGTCATAAATACAAATTACTTCGTGTGCGGTAAGCTACTTGATTAGAGAAAATTGAAAACTATGTGTCCCTGTGGGGGGTTAGTTACGCCACATTCATAGTGGGGGTGTTAGTTAGTGAAGTGTGTAATGGTGTAGTTGACTATCCTTCGAGGGATATGTAGAGAGAATGGTACAATAATTCATAACAATGAATGATCCTACTTTTTTGACACACTCAAACTTAATCACCAAATACAATGAAACAAACCACAAAAAAAAAAAAAAAAAAATTGAAACAGTAGATATAGTTTGTTCCAGAAACGTCACTAAACAGTAGTCCGTAAATCATGAAAACCTTTGGCAATTACATGTCTACAATAATTAATTAACATTTTAACAAATGTTCAACTAATAATTACATCTGAATTATTATATTGTAGCTATACTATTATAGTTGTAGGTACATAATTATATATTAAAAACGCATTTTACGATAACATTCTGCTCATTATCTTAGTAAAGATTATTAAAACATACATAAATTTAAATCCAATAATAAATAATTATACATGATGTCATAATGAAAGGGGTTTGTTAGGTTTTTCTAAAAACGTTTAGGTTTAATTTAATCCAACTAATAACATAAAAATACAGAAGAAACTAAACAGTAAAACTACGATAAATTGAAAAATGTTGAACCGTTTCTCGGTATGTTAGGGTATAACTGCTGCATTAAATCTTTATAAGTGGTACAACTCCCTTGCCATTGACACAAACGCTCCACAAGACTGGTTTACTACAATGTTAATGTATTATAGTCATTTATCTCTTACATTTTTTGTTTTTTGAATGTTGATAAAATAAAAGATCATTTAGCTGTATTATTATTTTGTTCAAAACTGTGTATAGAAAATAATGCTAACTTGAATTAAAAAGTTGTTTCAGAAAAATCATTTGGTTAAAATATACCATTCAAGAACATTTTCTACCAGATTTAACACAAATAAAAATGTGTTTTATAAAAACATTTAATAACAAAAACGTTCCTTAAACTTATTAGCGTAGTCAGCTATTTAAATTGCTAATTTTATATTTTCAGATGGTTTAGAAGTTTGCCCGCCCACAAACACTATTATATTTAATATCATTAATAGTTCTGTTCTACGTATATTTTGGGATTTATTTCTCCTAACCCACTCATCCACACCAACAATAAATCAACTTTTCCTTGAAAACAGTTCAGAGTGGATTATTTTTAATTTATAATAAATAGAATATTGAGAACTGTTTGTCCTTATTTGTTTATATAAAAATATATACAAAGGGAATGGTCAGTGACTGATTCAAAACCAAAAACAAATTTCCAGTTAGCTGTACAAAAATCCTTTAACGCATTGATAAGTTGTACTCAAAGAAGTAATCCTTAGACTATTTAATCATAAAATACCATGGCACAAAGTGTCATAAAAAGCTATTATAATACAATTATAATTCATAATCTAAACATTTATGCATAACATATTTTATATTTAGGGCTTACAGGGTGTTTAAAAGTTAAAACATTTTACTTCAAAATTATAAAAATTAATAGTAATATGTCATATGACTTTAAGTGTCTTCATCTATGGTCTGATATGTCCTTAATAATTAGAACATTAACTTACATTTAGTAATTTTCACAAGCATGGGGAATTTA
>JAQJVL010004022.1:0-50965 GCA_035578905.1 Stictocephala bisonia
ACATTTCGACCTAAGTAAAGTGATAAAGTAATTTCGTAGTTGTGTCTGTGTAAACAATAAAGATTGACGTGTAATAATATTTTGGAAATTGTTTTTATCAAGTACAATAATTATTATTTGAATTAATTACAGTTAACGTATAGTTAGCACTTCTTAATACAAGGAATATGTATTTAATATAAATTTAATCTATTTTAAGCATATAAAACATATAAGTTAAATTAAAATGTCTGGAGGGTTCAGTAATTTTAAGCAAAACACTTCAGAAGTCAGAAATCCTGTATTCACAAATATTATTTTCCTGGATACAAAATTGCATGCCTCATGCACCTCGTGGGGTGCGCGCGGGGTTAAAGTTGAACATACCATTATCATTCACTGATTATTAATAGTGGCATTAGCGTCTAATTCCCTTCACCCTGAGTTCATGTAATACTTTTTATAAAGATAATCAACCAACGATAATAATAACAGTTTTAAATATCAATTAACAGTGTACTATTTTCTCTGTTGCAGAATATCAGTTTTTTCATTTTTTCATGCACCTGATAATAAATATATTTACAAAGTCATAACAATAACTGGAGAATAATCATAATAACAACAAAATTAGGGTATGAAAGTAACAAAGTACTAGACAACAATAACTTAATAAATAACAACACTAAATATAAAATATTAACACTAATAAATATCTAATAATAAAATCTTCAAAAACAAATTAAAAAAATAAACAACAGAGGTTTTTCTTCTTAAACGACAATAACTTAAACAAATACTGTTAATTTCACTTTAACTGTTTGGTTTGTTTCTAAATGTATATCTTTTCCTATTTTTGTAAACACTTATTAAATAATAACAACAGATAAAGTATAAAATAACAAAGAAGATAACAATAAGTTAATAAATAACAGCAATAAACATAAAATATCAACATAAGTAAATTTTATCTCTGAAATGTAAATTAGAATAAGAAAAAACTAAAGACTATTTTTTTCCTGCAACGTGATCTTTAACAAATGCTTTTACTTTCATTTTAACTTTTGGTTTTCTTTGTAAAAGGCATTTCCTATTTTTTGGAAAAATTATAAAAATTGTTGGCCTCCCTTTAAAAATAGTATATTTCATAACAAGGGTGGAAAGTGGGGTTTTGCATGTTCGAGACCATATGTTTGAAGTGCGAGTCTTGTCGAGCAAAACACTTTCACTCGAGTTTTGAACGATACTTTTCACTACACTACGGAATAAAAACAGGTGTTGTTGACTGTGGAAAATTTTCAGTTGTAAACAATGTTACTTTCGGTAGTAAACAATAGACAGCTGTTGAAAATATGATGTTTCGCAGGTTGTAAATACATAACGAAAACAGCTGAACTCATAGTGTAATGAAAAATATCAAACAGTTGACTTACATGAAGAAATATGTATTCACTAACATTTTACCAACATGTCACAAAAGGTGAAACAGTAACTCAATTGTCAGACAAATAACTGCCACCTGGATTATATCTACCGATGTTTCAACATCAACAACGTATGTCTGTCCAACAGTGTTTGTTTGGCTTGGCCCCAGCCCTGACCTGTATAAATAACTTCATACACGTTTAATAACCACGCAGGTGAATGACTTAGTGGTGTATTTATAGGCGTCTGTATCGGGGTTGTCTGGAATATCACAAAGTTGCTTTGGGATACACATATTGTAGTAATATTATCAATGAACACGAGTCAAGAATGAATTATTTCTTTGAGTATATTTTCCTCTTTATTCAACAAAGTACAAAAATTAGTTTTATTTACTAGTTAAATCATCGATTATAAATGGTACCTAATTAAAAATGTATTCAAACGAATTTAGTATCCCCATGTACGGTAAAGAGAGAAAGCTACTGGTTTTGAAAAAGAAAAACTGCCCACGTTGATGAACTACGAAAAAGGTGTGTTTTATCACTTGAATATTAGCTGAACGTATTTAAGAAGCAATTATATTTTAGATATGTAATTACTTAAGACGCTGAAGTAAATATGTTATAATAGTGACGTAAAAATGTCTTTAAGTTGGTGAGATTAATTTTGAGTACATTTTAATATACCAAGACGACATTTAGGGAATATTAAAGAGTTCAAATGTCTTTAAAGTGAAATGATAATTGACTAAAAAATATAAAGCATTTGGTTATAAGAAATAAAACATGGATAACATTTCATGAACTTTTTAATAATCAGTTTCCTATAAAAGTGGGTAATTATCAACAAGGAAGGTTTTATTTCTGAGTTCAAACTTTAATTTTTTTTCTGAAAAACATATTACTAGGGACTAGACACTTACTACTGTATTTAAATGTTATTAAATGCAAGCTATTATTGAAAAATAATCACTGATATGCACTGATTTGGTTTAGTCCATGTTGTAACCGGAAAATAGGTTAAGAAAGTTCCACATCTAAACACCCTCAAAATGTATCACTTCGTATCAGACGGAACTTACCTAAGTCAGTCATCTATAGCATGTCCTCATAAACTATTTTATTATTGCCACTGGTATTGAAAAACTGTATATTTTAAATCAAAATATTGACGGACGATTGGCATGCAGGATTTATTACAAGGATATGTTTAAAAAATTACTAGCAAACTAAATCCATGGACAAATCTCATACCAATAATAATGGATCAATTTTATGAAAATTGTTTTCGTCAAAAAGAATGTGTTCTAACCTCATACAGGCCCAACCACCAACTCAACCACGAATTCGATAATCCTTGCACTCAACCCACGTCAAAGTTTACAACGTAAATTGACGAAGATTATGAACGCTTATTAAAAAGTCCTAATCAATATACTGTATGTGCAAATATATTTTTATAAAATACCCATTTTCTAAGAAAATATTTTTTAATATTCCAAAAATTTTATCAAAAAAGCTCTTTTTAAAGGCATAATCAGTTTGGCACTTCAAACACATAAAACCCACTAAGGCATGTCAATTTTTAAATATTTATACCTTATCAGTCGGAAGCACATTTTGATTGAAATTTTAAATGAAATGAAATACGTCTTTATTTAACCAGGAGAAGTTAGGACTAAAAAGTCCCTTCTTCCACTTAACCTGAAAATATTTGTGGAATATTTAAAATATTTCTTCTTTTATTAAACCAAATGCATACAGGATATTTTATAAACCATCTAGTATATATAACATAAAATGAACAATTACAGAGTATCGTTCATACTTTCAATAAAATCCCTATTCCTTTATGTACAGAATGTAGCTATATAAGGGTATAGATAGAAGGATGTAGATATATCCTTTTACATGTGAACGAACAGTAAAACACCACTGGTGAGACCTTTGATACACTGTAACAAAGTTAACCACTTCAAAGGAGAAGCAACTAAACGTTCATTCAGGGGTATGTATCAGTTATGTAACTACCACATCAAATTTCACCACCAAAATTTTTTTGTAAATTACACTTCAACTCACAAACACTATCATCACTTTTGTAGTAGATAATTTTGTTTAAAAATGTAGATAGAAAAAAAACTGTTTCGGATAAGCATTGGTAACAAAAGCCACATTATGGGGATGTTACAAGTGAACAGGAGAACCAAGGAGCTCATCATATAACATTGGACGAGGTCTGTGTGAGACCTATTGCTCAGGGTTTCCACCCCCTTGAGTCCCATCTTACTACCCTTCACATATGGCCAGGCACTATAATGGAAACAATAAATTCAGAATTGCTAATGAAGTGGAGAACAATGAATGCGATGCTAGTGATCTTGATCGGAGGGTTCTGACGTTATCGCAAGATAAGGGCGTCAAGCTTCTTTGAGCGTGGCTGTTCCTTGGATGGGGGATCACGTCCTTGCACGCAGCCCCACCGGTCGTGGTACGGAAGTCACCCTCAAGTCGTTAGTCCCCAGGTTGTATAAGAGAGGTGCTAGCCCTAATTTCACCTATGGGTGAACATTTGAAAAAATAAAATGCAAGAATATACATTTTAACGCTTTTTGGAACCAAATTTACTATTTGCACACTGTGCAAAATAATAGTTTGAAGATAAATAAATTTAATTCCAAGCATTTAAATGTTTCATTGTTTTACTTATCCATAAAACTACAAGTGACTTAACTTTAGAACAAGAACAATCAATGCACTTTGTGAAGCAACATTAGTTTTAACTAGAATCTACAGTTTCCGGTGACAACCGCGTCAAGGTACTATCTACAATATTTACAAGATGACCAGACGTTTCACCCATACTGTGATGTGGCATCCTCAGTGGTTTCTTTGAGACTCTCAGAGTTTCTCTGGAGACTCTGAGACTCTCAGTCTCAGAGAAACCACTGAGGATGCCACATCACAGTATGGGTGAAACGTCTGGTCATCTTGTAAATATTGTAGATAGTACCTTGACGCGGTCGTCACCGGAAACTGTAGATTCTAGTTATGACAACGGCCGCTTAAGCCTAAGTTCTAAGATCAACATTAGATTTGTACATTTTATCGCTGTTTAGTGCCATCTTTTCATAATTGTTGGAAAGCTCAAAATGTATGCTGATTTGCATATTGGGTAAACAGCCAAACTTAAGGTCAAACCTGACTACATTATTATAAATTTATCAATCAGTATCCAGCAAACTCTTGGAATAATTAATTTTTGCTAGGCAAATAAAACTGGTTATGAGCCGCTTCTGAAATAAGAAGAATTAGAGTTGGGGTTTACACAAATCAACTGCTCATAATCTTCTATGCTAGAAACATATTTCAGTATGGCTATGTAGTAAAGTGTACATCATAAATCTTTCTCTTATAAATAGACCATAAGTCATATTTTGTTTTGGTAACAAATACAAAGCTTTGCATTCATTGATTTTAGTTGCCTAATGAATATGAGGATCAATCCAAAGTCAAATGGATCTTGCACTTTTCGTACTTATCAAGCTTTTCTTTGATTTTTTTCCAGTTTCTGAGGCCTAGGTTTGTGAGGACTTCATCAGCAATTAAAATGTTTTTATTGTATGTTCGGCGGACATAACAGAAAACTGTATCGAGCTCAACACTGTATTCTAACCATTGGTACATGTTATAATACGACTTTGAAAATGATCGATGTTGTTTTCCGAACATAGTTAAAGGAAATTTAGCCAATTTGGGCTGTGCAGGACCTGAGTCGATTGTCCCTACTAGTAGGCCTTGGTCAGTAGTGGTTGTACCTGTGACCGCGTTACCGGTACAACATTTTACATTTTAATCACAATTTACCTAAACTACCATAAGTATTACTACTGTTACTAGATACGGCAGTTTTTTTATTTTATTTAATTTTTTTTTTTTTTTTTATTGTTATTTACAGTTTTTTTACTGTTACTCTACAGAGTTTGATAAATAACTCTGTTGTATGAGTGCGAGAAGAATTAATAATAAATTATTTTTTCTCTTAAATTGTTGGGGGGAGGCTAAGCCCCTCCCCCCAAGCCCTCCCCTTCAGCCACCTATGGTGAAGTCCCAGAGTCCAAGACTAAATCTCCAACTGAGCTTACGTATGGTACTACACTCGGTAGAGTAAACTTCACTGAGAGGTCTGAAGCCTATGTGAAAAGGAGAATGAAGTGTTAAAGTATATTATTACCATTCAGATTTGAGATGCGACATAGCTTGAGCGTATTTTCAGAAACATTTCAATGATTACATAAGTGTAGCCTTGAATGTACTTGTGTAGTCTTGTTACTATCTAAGGCCAACTGTTCCCTAGGAAGAGCCATTTGTTGGCGTCCAGGGCAACTAAGGCGCTTACAACTTTACGTGGAATCCGAACCACGTAGTATTCGTTTGTTTTAAGCTAACTGACAAGCCTGATACTCAGTTATCTCCCCTACACAACATTCGGACCCTGACTACCTAAAATGCACACCTCAGACTTATTATATCAAGATGAGGGGTGAGGGTGATTTGTACGGAGTGCAATATCGGTATTAAATTAATTAAAAGAAAAATAAATAATTTACAATGAAATGTATAAGAATATAAATAACATGCAACACACACCAGTAGCACAATATTTTCAAAATAACTGTAATAGATGAATATATATTTGGACTATTATTTAATGTGTTTGGTTTATGATAAATATCTTACTTTTCGACCTTATCATTTATTTTACAAAACTTGCTATATATAAATATTGATATTTCATTATCACTAAACTTTCCATCTCAATTAATTACAGATCCTTATCTGAAGACGGAATACAGTTAATTGATTGAACAATTAGTTGACAAATGCATCAATTACGAGAGTTATGCCCAGCCGGCCCGGAGATGATTGAGTCGCTAAGTAATTATCTGATAGCTAATTGATTAAGTTTGCGTCTTGTAATAGTAGTATATTTCCAAGGATTTTTTTGAGGAGGCTGTGAGAAAGTTAATATATCGTGTTTTGTGGCTTAATTTACCAAATATCAATATAAAATGTCAGTTTAATTTAATCAAGACAATTGTAGTTTACGTGTATACTTTGTACGTAGTTATACTTACACTATATTAATTATATATTGTACGATGATTCTACTTGGTAAGCATGCTGTTTGATATTGTATTTAAAATATACATAGTCCATACAGGTTCTTAAATCATAATATAAATCTTGTATTTTCTTTATCTTCCCTCGGTAGAATTTTTATTGTTTTAAAGTAAACATATATAGTAATACCACATATTTTTAATATTTTGATAACTGCGTTTATCGCCTGATACTGAATCATCAGATTATCAAAAAATCGTAAATCTGTTGTGTGTATAAATTATAAGCAAATTTGCAATTTGTTCATAATATGATAATGCCGGAACAGGCGAAAATGTATTTCAATAATCATTAAAAATTTTAGGATTTATTAAATGTATTTACTTTTAAATGATATTCTGTTATAAAAAATGTTTTAAGTGATATTCTTATTGGGTGGAATCATAATACAAAAATATAAATTAGATTAAATAAAATGTTTGAAGTTATTTTAAGAAAAGGTGTTGCTTAACCTGTTACAACTATAACAAAGAGTCATAATATTTTACCTCTTAAATTTATCATAAAGAGACATTTTTTTAACAGCTGTGTTCAACAAAGGTTCATTATTTGAAATAAGCCTGTCTCAATTATTTTAATTGAGATTGAACCATTTATATAGTTAATTTTGTTCTGTTGTCTTAACAGATGGAAAATTAATTTCTTCAATATCTAAACGATATTAATAAAGTTTGTACATCATAGGTTAGATTATTAAAACTGAAATCTCTAAAATCACTAAATGTGTCACTGTTTAAATATACGGGATGATAATTAGCAAATTTGCGTATATTTTGCGATATAATCACTACTTACTTAATACTGTCATTAAACTATGAATATCTTGTACCGATACTCAATGCGCTAGAGAAGAGGGATACCTTATACTGTTGATAGAAGGACTTCGAGGTAATATGAGGACCATATATACGATTAGCTGAGGAAAACACTACAAGGGAAGAAGTAACACACTAAAATATTGGATGAGGAAGACTTTAACAGGTTTAATGTCAGGAGAAATGATAAACACATTTCGAGGTGAGATGACCAGAACAATATGTGGTTAGATTAAAAACACACTACGAGGTGAAGTGAGGAACATCCTTCATGGTAGGATGAGGAACATACTACGATGATGGATAAAGAACACACTGGGAAGTGAGATGAGGGACACACTAAGAGGTTTGGTGAGGAGGACACTAAGTGGTGAGATGAGGAACATACTACGACGATAGCTAATGAACACATTGCTAGGTGATATGAGGAACATCCGGCGTTGTGGGATGAGGAACATACTACGAGGATGGATAAGGAACACACTGTGAGGTGATATGGTGAATATCCTGCGTGGTGGGATGAGGAACATACTACGAGGATGGATAAGGAATACACTGCAAGGTGATATGAGGAACATCCTGCAAGGTAGGATGAGGAACGTACTACGAGGATGGCTAATGAACACACTGGGAAGTGATATAAAGAACATCCTGCGATGTGAAATGAGGAACACACTAAGAGGTTTGATGAGGAACACACCCTTAACTGATATGAAGAAGAAACTGTGAAGTTAAATAAGGAGCATAGTATCAGTTAAGATGATGCACACACATCGAGGTGAAATGAGAAAAAAAGGTAGGGTAATATGAGGAACATACTAAAATATGAGCAGGAACCGACTATGAGGTGAGAAAGAACACACCCAGAGATTAGAAACAAACTATGAGCTGAGAAGAACGTCATTTTGAGTTGTATTGCAGAACATACTAAGAGGTGAGTTGAGGGTCATTTTATAAGATGAGGTGAAGAACACACTGCGTGGATGAAATGAGAAACACGGTAAGATATTACATGAGGAACAAACTATTAAGTAGAATGGCTAAAACCATACGATGAGAGATCAGAAATACATGTAGTACGTTGAGATTACCATAATATTAATTGAGAGAGAACACACCATCATGTGGGGTGAGCAAAACTGTAAACAAGAGAATATTTATATAGCATTTATTTATTTACTCAAAATATAAAGAAAAAATCTGTTAAATTTTGAACCAAATCTACAAAGCGTATTTATGTAAGATTTTCATTAACACGAAAATAATTCAGTGTTATAATTTTTGTTATTCACCATAATGTATGTTATTTCATTTATTATCGTTAAGGACTTAGGAAAAGGTTTTTTATGTGAAATTTACTATTGTTACGTAGTCAAATTAATATAATTAAATCTGTACATTCTGAAACAAATTAACTTGAAACACTAATTAGTTTTTTATGAATTGCAGCAGTATGGGTTTTATTGAATAATTCAATTATTACTTAAATGATTCAATTACGTTATTGTTACGAAGTACATCTTCAACAGTTTAGTTCGTTAAAAATCAAGACCACTTGATTCCTGAGCATGTAAATGCAATAATGAGCACTTATTGGAATATTTCGTATTATGACCTATTCCATGTTTTATGGAATAGGTCATGTTTTAAGACCAAAATTTTCTACTAAAAGTGATCCATTAGCAAGTAATACAATTCTTTCACTGGATACTGACCTCAACAGAAAAAAATTAGTTAACTTGAGAGTACAAATAAATCTATATAATCCAAAGGAGAAAGAAATATTTTCTGGATGAAGTTCAATATTAACACTTGTACAACAGCGTTATGTCAGATGGATATTGTATTACTCGATCCAATTTGTGATTACAGAGAATTATTTAGTTTCATTTGGTTAAAGTTATTTTATAATGGAAATGTATAATACCAACCCCTCCAGGATCTATTTCCTCCCCATTACCCAGTGAGTTCATCATCTAGACCGCCTGTACTTCATTACTATCTCATTTAACGTGTTTAGTTTTGGCATTGTTCTCTTTGTAGTGTAAAATGGGCAAAATCATCCCACTCTCCTACATTATAACTAGACTTTGTTTTATATTTTAAACGTCTTCGTATATAGTTTATTTGTCTAAATACTGACTTCACTTAGTGAAACCATTTTTGTTCTCTTATTCAACCACTCTGTATTCATTACTTACATGTAATTTTTATTTATTTTCAAAATCTAATTTTACATATTTCATTCGTCAACTAATATAACTTAGTCTATATCTAAAATATAAATTTGCACTACTCTAACAACATAAAGCATACAGATTAATCTCAATCATATGTACATTAAAATTCTATCCAATTACAGGAAGAAAAACATTATTCTTTACTGCAGTTCATCTTCCTTATTTATATAAACACTTATGACTCTACCACCCTTATTTTATGTATAACATTTTTCATACCTTGTGAATTACTTTTAAATAACATATAAAATCATTGTTATACCCATCCTCTGTAATAATATATTCATAGTAGATCTACAGGATGAATTAATTGTCAACCGGTTCAGTCATTTCAATATTTTGGTGAGAGAGTTGAACGTTGTCAGAGACTATTAAATCATGTGTCATAGGTGATGAGAGGGCTTATCAAGTCGACTGTGGGTCCTCTTGATCAAAGCCCATAGAATCATTTGTCATGAAGTGGTGATAGATCAAGTCGAGTGTGGGTGGAAGAGTGGACCCGATGACGTATCATCGAATAATACGTCATCGGGTCAGTCAAGTGTCATGGAATGGTGGGAAGGCCCATCAAGTTGTGTTTTAACGGGGTGCCATCGGTTTTCTGTAGTGTATTATATCCCAATTTTATAGTCAAAATTAGTTGATGTACCATGCCTTGAGACAGGACAAATGTTTAAAAAAAATTTTTAACACCTACATTTGAACTTGTGGCATTTTGAAGTTGTAAGTTTAGTTGATTTAAAATCATTATTTAGACGAAACCGTTTAAAGTACACATTTAATTTGTATAACAAAGTTTTTTACACATAACTGAATTAATTAACTGGATTAATTTAAAATATTTCCAATTTTAAATGTAAAAAAAGGTATTTTATACCTTTAAAAAGTATGAAACTTTTACATTTCAAAAATGAAAAACATCTTAACACCTTCATTTATGTGTAAAAAAATGTGTATTTATAAAATATTATTTTTTTTTTAATTTGTACTTTAAATGGTTGTGTCTTGTTATTGATTGAAAATCAGCTAAGTTCACAAGTTCAAATGTAGGGATTAACAAATTCTAAAAATATTTTTTTAATATTTTCCCTGTCTCAAGGAAAGGTACATTAACTATTTTTTATTATAAAACTGGAGAATAATTAACTAACCGAAAACCAATTGCACCACCTTAATTGGATGGATGGCCCATTAAGAGTGGGTGGAAGGGTCAATTGTATCATGGGATATAAGAAGGTGGGAGGGTCATTAAAGTCATGTGTCATAGACTGAATGTGAAGATAAATTTATAAACTCACTCAATTATAGCATATTATTTTTGATAATTTTTATTTACCAGAGAATTATTATAATAATATATTTATAAATCCTGTTTTTGTGTTGAAGAAATTTACAAATACGAACTAATAAAATATGTTTGCTATTTTTTTATACATGACTATTTAAGGTTATTACCCGTGTAGCACACTAACATTTTAAATATACGTACTTACGTTGTAATACATAAATAATAAAACAATATCCAAACTTCTATCAAACTTTGCATTCGAAAAAAATATCGTTAAAATTACGTGATGTACTCCTTTTTCTACAAATATTAACTACTTGATTTTTTCGTATTACGTGGAACATTCGGTTTAACCAAAATGTGTACTTTATACTGTGTCTTTTTTAAATGGGCTACCATTGTCATCTTGGAAACCATAAGTCTGACAAAAAAATTGAAATAGGGAACCTTCCCTTGTTTTTGGAGACAGTTAAAAAAATTAATTAAAATTTCTGAAAAAAGACAGCCATTTTCCGTTAGGGGCGTCAACTTTGTTTTTTCTTAGGAAACACCATGTATTTTATGATTGTTTCATATAGAAATATTAATTTTTAGACATTTTGTTATTGGCAATTTTTCGATATTTTGCTTAATAACGTAGATATGAGAGCTCAACATTTTCAGATTCTTTGTGGAGCTCACCATTGACATGGTAACTTTTTGAATATGCATTAAAAAACTATCAGCCTGCAAGCATTATAATATACATTTAGAAAATGTGTGCTCAGCTATTCTTTTTTTACGATTTCAAACCATACTGTATTAAATTATAAAAGACATAAATTGAAACAAATGTGTTACTATTTTGTCACAGATAAACTGATGTTGGCTGTCGTGCTGTATTAGAAGTTGAATTAAACATCTGATAATGGTAACAGTGCTGCCAACATCAATTTATATTTGACAAAATAGTAACATATTTGTTTAAATTTCTGTGTGTTATAATTTAATACTTTAGGGTTTAAAATCGTGGAAAAATCATAGCTAAGCGTACATTTTCCAAATGTGTGCTATAATGTTTGCATATCAGGTAATTTTTCATTAATGCATATTTAAAAAGTTGTTATCACAATTGTAAACTCCGTAAGGAATATAAAAATGTTGAGCTCTTATATCTACACTATTAAGCAAAATATCGAAAAGCTGCCAAAAATTAAAAGGTTTAAAATTACTATTTCTATCTAAAACAATCATAAAATACGGGGTGTTCTATAAAAAAAAAAACAACGTTTACCACCATTATGGAAGATAACAGACCTTTTTGCAAAATTTTAAATATGTATTTTTATTTATCTCTAAAAGCAAGGTAAGGTTCCCCATTGAAAGGTTTTTCTCAGACTTATGGTTTCCAAGATCACAAGGGTGGCCCATTTTAAAAATACACCCTGTATATCAGGGACTATCAAGCAATATTCAAGAAAAAATGTTTTAGTAGTGAAAAACACATATTTACGGAATATTTTGAAATGAGATAAATGTTTGAATTTTCAGAGATTAAATAGTTTGACATATACAACTGACACTGCCGCATGCATAAATATTCCAGATAACCCACTGGGAGATTATTTTAATGTATTCACATGACAACCTAACCACCATTACATGATGTATTTCCGTACCAGTCCCATTTGTTAAGTTCTCTGTTTAATTCAATTTTTAAAAGGAAAATTGTATATTTTTATAACCATTGAACAGTTTATAGTATTTAATTGTTATTTGAATAGTTGTTAGGATTTTATTGAAGTTGATTGAAACAAATTAAAATAAGGAAATCTGTACATTTAAACAAATAACTCTTTTCAACAACTTTTGGGATCATAAACATAGATATTATTCAAAATGATGTAAGTACAAAAGATAAAAGTATATTACCGATGTCGTAAGACCATTCTTTTCATGATATTTCAATGTTATTTGCGTATAAACGTTCCTTTTATACAATGCCAGCCAACAACCCTTGCTTCGATATGAAGTGGTTCTCTACACAAATTCAAATTCAAATTCTTTATTATGCAAATTGACAATATACAGGGTGAGTCTCTACTGACACCATTAAATTTACCTATTTGTTGTACTTACAAATAGGAACAAAAATGTCCATATTAACCCGTGTCCGATTCTCAACCGTTTGGCTGTAAGGGCTCATATTGTGTGTTTTTTAAATTACTTGACATTAACTCACCGATTGAGCTATAAAAAGAAAACCAAAACACCTACCACATTCTTAATAATACCATTGCAAAGATCGTTAAATGTTCTATAAATTTCAATTATTTTGCAAGCAAACGTAAATAAAAACTAGATTTCCTAGTGTAAGTTTATTAAACAAATATGCAACATGTCTTTTTCTCCAATTGTTCAAGACGACATATCAGCACGTAAATGTAGTCTAATTTAATGTAAAATTAAGCAGAAAACTTTTCTTACTAATAAGCTTGGAATAGATGTATAATTTAACTAGGTTGAATATCATGAAACCATAAATAACACCTAAAATATTTCATAAAACATGGTTTAATCGGTTGCACTTAACAAACAAGTTGTCAGTCTTTACGAAATAAAAAAACATAATAACTGTAATATTTAGATAATCATGCTTTATTATAACAAAAACTACTTTAATAAGTGTTCAATATGTCCACTATTTTCCCTTATGCAGGTACGGACTCGGTTCCTCAACTTCCTTACACTTGCCTTTAAATTTATTTCATTTCTAAGCATCTAGCAGCCCTCACGATTCTATGTCTCAATTTTTCGGCTGTTTGTACTGGACTTCTGTACACTTTTTGCTTCAAAGAACCCCAGACGTAGTAATTGATAGGGTTGAGGCCAGAGGACCGTGATGGCCAAGTAACAGTTCCGGCTCTCCCAATCCACGTATAGAAGTTGTTGTTAATATTTCCACGCACGTTGATGTTGAAGTGTGGTGGTGCTCCATCTGCCTGGTAAATAATGCACCGACACAATTCCAACGGCAAGTCTTCGAGAAGGTCTGGTAGGATATTATTTAGAAATTGAAAGTACTGAACTCCAGTTAATGATTTAAGGAGATCAAGGACCTATCTGCTTGTCCCCTATCAATCCAACCTAGTTTGGCTCCATGATTCACAACAAAGATGTGGGTATTCAGTATCATAGAAGTGTTCATTGTGGTAGTTAAAAACACCGTCTCGTGTAAATGTAGATTCGTCTGTCCACAAGATTGTTTTAAGAAAATCTGCATTATCGAGCTGTAAAACCCATTGACAAAATTGAGGTCTCAGAGGAGGGTCTCTTGGTTCAATTGTCTGGACACGAGTAAAGTGGTATGGGTGTATTTGATTTTAACGCAAGAGTCTTGACACAAACGATTGGCTTACTTCAGTAGCAATTCTTCTTGAACTTGTTCTTGGATCCCTTTCGAATTTGGCAAGTACAGCTTCCTCTAACCCAACATCTTGTATGATGTTACCAATGGAGCAGTCATTGACAGGAAATCTACCATTTTCACGCAAACAATTGTGAACCCATACAAATGTTCCTACATCAGGAATTCTTCTCTCTGAAAATCGACGAATGTATTCTCTACGACTTTCAGCAGCGTTTCCAGAACACAACCCGTACACAAAATGTATATCACCATATTCTACATTAGTAAATGGATTCATACTTCACAACAAACGTTTGACGCAATGCCACAATAGAACAAACGCTAATACCCTCACTAATTTTAAACTAATTATGCTTATGTATAAAAATAAAAGTAAGAATAAATATTTTCAAATTGTCCAAAGAAGATGATTTGTGTTTTCATAGACTAATATGAGTAACTACTGTTCAAAATGGAGTAATATTTACAACAGCTGATTTCAGGTGGGGAATAATATTAAAAGTGAAATAGTGGATTTCAAATAATAGTCCAATCAGCTGATTATGGAAGTTACATACAAAACAAAAAACAGGCACAGGTTGAATTTGGTAGTTAAGTGCAACCGATTAAACCATGTTTTATGAAATATTTTAGGTGTTATTAATGGTTTCATAATATTCAACCTAATTAAATTATACATCTATTCCAAGCTTATTAGTAAGAAAAGTTTTCTGCTTAATTTTACATTAAATTAGACTACATTTACGTGCTGATATGTCGTCTTGAACAATTGGAGAAAAAGACATGTTGCATATTTGTTTAATAAACTTACTCTAGGAAATCTAGTTTTTATTTACGTTTGCTTGCAAAATAATTGACATTTATAGAAAATTTAATGATCTTTGCAATGGTATTAATAAGAATGTGGTAGGTGTTTTGGTTTTCTTTTTATAGCTCAATCGGTGAGTTAATGTCAAGTAATTTTAAAAACACAAAATATGAGCCCTTACAGCCAAACGGTTGAGAATCGGACACGGGTTAATATGGACATTTTTGTTCCTATTTGTAAGTACAACAAATAGGTAAATTTAATGGTGTCAGTAGAGACTCACCCTGTATACAATTGTATTACATTCGTCACCTATACTAAGAAATAAGATTAATAATAATGAATAAATAATTCATAATATTCCAATTGACATTTATGGTGGATTTAGGAAGAACTCGTCAAGAGAGTAACAGGCTCTGTTTAATAGATAATTTTTTAGCTTTTTTTTAAATTTATGTTGATTTGACTCCATACGCATATTTCTGAGTAAGTTATTAAATAATTTTGGCCCCATATTTTGAGGTAGAGCAGACGCATGTTGTAATCTGTGGGGGGTCTTTCTAAGCAATTCGCGGGCTCTAGTGTTGTACGTGTGAACATCTGAGCCGGTTTGAATTGAATCAACCTTAGTTATGTAGTATACTAACATTTCATAAATGTACAATGAAGGAAGAGTTAACATTTTGAAAGATTTAAAGTATTTTTTTACATGATATTCGTGTATGCACACCTGCCATTATACGTATAGCCCTTTTCTGGAGTCGAAATACTTGTAGGAGCTCAGTAGAGGAAGCTGAGCCCCACAGCACTATTCCGTACCTCAGTCTCGACTCTATGAGAGATGTATAAATAAGCCGGGAAAGAGAGTAGTTGTGGTATTTCGAATATCTTCCTCGAAATAAAAAAAGGATTTGAAGGACAAGGAAACAATGTAAGACTCTTGAACATAGTGTATTAATGTAGTCTGACCATGAAAAGTTCTTGTCAAAAATTAGTCCTAAGTATTTAATGTTACTTTCGGAGGGCAATTCGAAATCATTCACAATAATTAAAGGGTCGGTCTCAAAAGTGTTGTTACGGCTAGAGAAAATAATGGTCTTAGTTTTATTAGGATTTACGTGAAAATTATTTTTATTTAAATATTGATACAGATTATACAGTTCTAAAAAGCTATTAAATTCTAGGTTTTCCATTGTTGTGTTTTTAAAAAGTAGTGCTATATCGTCCACATACATAGTGATTTGTGAATTTGGAAAATTTGACGTTCGACTGTTTGTATATATTGTAAAAAGTATTGGCCCTAATACTGAGCCTTGAGGAATTCCAAATTCTAGTTTTAAATAGCTTGATTTCGTATTTTTAATGTTCACGCATTGTTGTCTACTATGTAAATAGGACTTGATCCATTCTAGAGCTACTCCCCAAACTCCAAGGTTGTGGAGTCTATCAAAAAGCACCTTATGTTCGAGACAATCAAATGCCTTTTGCAAGTCCAAGAATACTCCTACTGTTTTGAGGTTTTTGTCAAGTGCTGTGATAGCGTTTGTTGTGATATCTACCAAAGCGTCAGTGGTATTTCTCCCCCTCACAAAGCCGTACTGTTCCTTACATAATAAGTTATGGTAAAACATAAAATTAATTAATCTACTTGCAAATACATGCTCGTGTATTTTAGAAAATTTTGAAACGTTGGCTATGGGACGATAGCTCGAGGGGCTATTCTTAATCCCATCTTTATATATAGGACGTACAATAGCTTGTTTCATACTCTGTGGAAACAATCCTTGTGTCAAAGATGAATTTATAATATCTGTTAAAGGAACTGATAAGGCCCTTGCACAGTGACGAACCACTTTGTGTGATATGCCATCGTAACCGGAGGCATTTGAATTCTTCAGTTGCATAATTATTTTGTATATTTCACTGGGGTCTGTAGGAATGAGCATAAGTGTATTAGAGCAGGTTTTATCTGACATCGACTGTACACTTGATTACCCTTCCCTCCGTGGTTCTCTTCACTTGATTACCCTTCCCTCCGTGGTTCTCTTTAAACCATCATAACAATATAAAAGTTCAGTATCATGCCGTTCCCCTAGATAACAAAGTTTTACATTCTAGAAAACAATAAAAAGTCCACTTTACGGGGAAGAGAGGTAGTGTAATCATTTCAGAGTTAGTAGAAATGACCTTAAACATTTCACAATTAAAACTAAATCAGCCAAGCTATTGTGTCATGTTTATGTCGTTTTAGCTGTTTGAAATACATTTTTATATTAAATTTTTGCTAATATTACAGAAACTTAATTTCGAAAAACAAAAACAGGATAACTTCCCTCCAAATTTTATCAAAATCTGTTCATTGGTTCCGGATACGCGTTGAGTGAGTACATAAAGTTAGATGTTAGACAGGACTGCCTGGCCCTAACCGTTACCAAATAAAGTAATTATTCATTTCATTTCATTTTCATTACATCGTTTTTGTATTATATATTATTCATTATTATTATTCATTTTTAACACGCCGATCGTAGCGATATGAGTGAATATGAGGGGCGACTGAGTGTGTTGTGTGTATATGAACGATTGTTATTATCTGACTTCGACTTAGCTCAGAAAATGCTATTTATTAATAGCCCAATAGCCAGGGCAACTGTGGGACCTACATATTTACGTGGAATCCGAACCACGTAGTGTTGGTCTGATTTTCAGCTAACTGACAAGTCTGACCCTCAGTTGTCTTCCCCACACAACATCTGAACATTGAATATCATCCAACATAGACATCCCAGACTTTTCTAGTAGTGTCCATTTCGATGAAAATCATTGAGCGGACGCCGTGTCAATTAATCTAACTAAGAATTTTTTCCCGAAGTATTAAATAAATATGCATTTTACCATTTCCAGCAATTAAAATGTTAATCATTAAACTTGAATCTCTCTAAAAGCACATCAAATGCATAATTAATTGCCTGCGTTAAAAGCCCACAAAGTTCAACCCACGTTGTTGAACAGTCAGTTGTCAGGTTCAGATATAAAAATACCCTATAACTGTCTTGTCGAATTTCATCGATAAACGATAGATTCAACAATTCACTCGTGATTAAATCTAAACAATTTTACAAAGTTTAAACAAATTTAGGGAGCCACAAAGACCATGTTGTTTACTTTTACTTTATTTGAAGAAACATTAATGAACAAATGTTTAATCTCATTTACATCAGATAAATTATTTATATAAATAAATCATAAATAGTTCAGTACTTGTATTGTTAGCATAAATAGTAATTAATATAAATTCTTCACCATTAAGACTAACAATGTAACGATAGAAAGAACATAAATTGTTGACAAAATACAGTTAAAAAATAATTAAATAAATAGCGTAATTTTAAATTAAACAAAATATTACTTACTAATTAACAAACTTAAATCAAAATTTATTCAAACAAAACTAACCTGAAAAGTAAAATGGAATAATAAAATAGAAAATCAACGTTTCAAAAATTTTTAGTTGTATTTTTAATGTATCATTAAGTAACTCAAATCATCCACCCTTGTGGGATGAAGAACAATTAAGGTTGAAGCAAACTGAACGTTTATATTAGAAACGATCCTTAAGAACTAACAATATCTATATAAGTAGATATACCTTAGCAGTTTTACGTCCCAGTATAAAAATGGATTTTATTTAAAATATAAACATGCAAAATGTGTCATAAGTTTTTTTTTTTTCAAAACCGTATATGAGTTGTCATTCAATAATCCTTTTAAAAACAATAATATAACCAGGAGGCTATAAATTACCAGATTTAGCTCAGAGAAGTTCCTCTGAGGCCTTACCCCACATCATGATTACAAAGGAGTATTATAAAAAGGCTTTTAAGTTATTAAAATATACTACACAAAGGATGAATTTTCAACAAAAAATATTCTATAGCTTAGGTGTCCTCAATTAAACGTTTAATTATTTTCACTCCAGGTAGCTTTTGAATACTGAGCGAGGAATTTAAGGTATCCACTGAGGCGCCCAATTGAGCCCTCCATCGAATTTAGTTTTAGATATCACGCAACTGTCAATAGGAGTAGCAAATAACCTGTCTCACTAACACACATAAAGTGTTTCGCTACCCTCTCTCACCTTTACCACCTAACCAACCTACAAATTGTATTAAAATACGTAACTCTGAAGCAATGACGTTATATATTATATGTTATAGGACTGTTCTTACAGCCAAAGAAAATTGTATACATTAAAATCAAAATATTACTGATATAATTTTTAGAAATGTAGGAATTAAGTTATCCGAAAAGGTTCCGGCTTGGATCACGATGGCTCGTAAGGAGTTTTAGTGGGTACTCCCGTAAATAAAAAAATTATTCTTCAGGGTGATTCTCACACTCAGAGCATAAAAACATTACCATTACATAAAAAATATAAATAAGTAATAATAAAAAATTTAGTGAACTTTAACATTTTTTCAAGTGCCTTACATTAGGTGTGGTAGTATACTTTTTCTGCAATATAATATGTCAATTTTCATAAAATATATCGCACATTTTTAAATGAGTTATATACCAATATATGGAGCGGCCGTAGCTAAGAGGATAAGGCGATGGCTTGCCACGCATATGGTCTGGGTTCGATTTCCGATAAGACCAGTAACAGTTTTTGCTCTACCACTCCCACGGTTTGGAAATCACGTGAAACCGTTGGTCCCCAGGTTAAGTGTTAGAGAGGGCTTCTTAGCCCTAACTTCACCTGGTAAAATAAGACGAACTTTAACTTTTAACTTTAAGGCAAATTCGCCACGTCAGGTAACCATAGCTGCGTAACAAGTTTTTTAGTTCTTCCCTCAAGACATTTATTACTTATAAAAATACGAACACTTTTAATACAAAAATACAAAAATAATGTTTGGTCGAACTTGAATGCTTAAGTTCAATAAGAAAAGAAACAAAAAGTTTTGCATAGCACTAGTCACAGTGCAGGAAGAAATTCGTAAATAAACTAACATTGTAGCCTGTTGTGAAATATTAAATAAATTATGTAAACAGAGTTATCAAAGACGTAAACTACACACTCCGTATCTGTGTGAGTGGCTCTTTGATATTTACGTCGGGCAAGGGGCGAGGAGGGGACTCTTTCCTAAAAACATTAGGTGAAAAAACAACCTGTCTAGCTCGTTAAAAAAATATTTACTAAATTACTTTAACTATGGTTGTTTTCAGTAAATACTACCTGTGAAGTATAATAAGTTTAAATTAATTAAAAAATATAAATTAGATAATAATCCAACAAATGATTTTAGCATCTCACAATACTGTTCAATCTAATATATCAAAATTATTCCTAAGTAAAGAAGATGAGTATTCAACTAAAAGTATAGTTGCAGGAACAAAAACAATAATTAAATAAGGTTTTATTCTTTAATTAACATTATGTATTAAATATAATAAATTGTCATTTATATTAATATAATTCATTTAATTGATTATGAAATGTCTTACTGGACCCCTAAAGGCTAAATGTATATTATTTCTAATTTCGAATCAATGGGATCACTGAGATAAGAGTAAGTGGAAATGTCAGCAGGATGGCTAGTACAGTGACAGCGGGAGTATGTTTTGTTTTTCTTAGTGAACTTTATTTCTTTGGCAAAGCAATGACAACTCTGCGTTTCATTCAACAAGTCTTCATTCAAAGGGTCTATTCATCGACAATTTTTATTTCAAATGAGTAAATCTTTTGATATTTCCACAATATTTATCCAATTCATCAAAACTACACTAACATTCATCAAAATTATTAGCAACATAACTGCCAACACAGTTTTATGTAATTCCGTTAAACCGCCTCTTGGAGTCACCATAATGGATCTTCTTGGCATGTGTTTACATAATAAGTCGGTGGTTTTGTGAGGATTAGAACTGTGCAGTTCTTGGTTTGAGGATAAACTCCATGGAACTTAATAAATCTTAAATTCACGCACCATTAATCCCAAGAAATGCTATCGTGCCAAAACCCACAGCTTACATTACTCCTTTATATTGATGGTTCACTATACCAGACCAGGAAATTGGACAGAATAGAGTTAAAAAGGGCAGTGCCTCACACTTTCAAGAAAAGAAATAATAAAAGAACAAGAAATAGTATAAACCAGTTGGAGATTTTGGATATAATAAACAAATAAATTTTCTATGTTTAATTAAATATAACTTTATAAAACTAAATTGACTTAGATTTGTAAAAGCTTGTTTGGATTTTTATAAACAATATGATTTTTATACAAAAACTTACATCATGATTGTTTTAAAAGAGGTAATATACATATAAAATTGGATATGGTGAACCAAGATAGACTAGATAAAATCAGCTAATAATAATGTTTACTTTCAATAAGATAAAAAAAATGTATTGAAGAATAATATTATACAGACAGTAAAGTAAGGTACTAACCTAGATTTATTGACTGTAATTATATAACAATGCATCAAACATGGTTTTACGATCAAATTTCCAATTAAGGCTTATCAATCAAAACAGAAGCTTTTATTACACATTTAATACATTTCATTACAGATCAAATGTTATGTATTGTTGGAAATAAGAATATAAATATGGATTGAGAAACTATTAACATATAATTTGAATACACGTTTAATGATTATTACATATATTATTTCTCTAGACAATAACGTATAGGAGTGATAAAGTGTAAAATCTCTAAATAAGAACAATAATAAACTTCCCCAGAGTAAAACTACGATCTACACCAAACATTTCTTTGTTTCGTTTTTAAAATGCTTGTTAATGTTTTAAAGTTTTATACGTTAAGGTAATTTATTATAAAGTTTTATTCCGGAATAATGAGCCACTTTTTAATATTTGACCTTACAGTGAACTGGATAAAACAACAATGTTATATCCATCTACAAACAGACACGTCTTTGGTGTCTCTTTGTAGATGGTTTATTTTCATATATGCAGTGAGATTTTTTAATGTAAGTGTTATTACTTTGTAAGTATAAATAAAAATAACTGTGAATATTGATTAAACTTTACATGAATGGGTACAAACTAACTCAACAATTAACTTTATGTTTTTCTGTGTTTATCCTGTGTCCTTATCTTTATCAAGCTTTCAAAATAACCCTCTCTAGATATATATATATCAAGCTGCACCTTTAAGCTACATGTTCGTTTTAAGAGAATGGTGCATCTTCGGCAGTGGCCACTTTGTTGGCTACCACGTCAACTGCTGACGTGTGTGATCGGAATTTCTTCAATAACAGACATTCAAGCTTGTCCCATGACATTATTTTCAATAACGACACCTAAAAATGGGACCTTTTCCGTTAATTCACTGCCACTACTTTTTCCGTTACTTCACTACCACTACTTTTTTATTGCAAATACGGTTAGGTTAGGTCAGGATACGTTGGGTTAAGTTAGGTTAGGTAGCTACTAAAGTTGATCACAAACTGGTAAATCCAATCATTGACTCTCCATGTGTAAGTTCTTAGAAAACGATAAGAAAAGGCCAACAATATTCGATTACTACCGGACAAGGACGTAAAAATGATTGGGGAACAGTTTTTAGAGCAATAGAATATTTATCAAGTGGTAGTGAATTAACGGAAACAAAAAAAGTAGTAGTAGTGAATTAATGGAAAAGGTCCGAAATAAATAAACAACATTTATTTGCTCACCAATTGGTGCTAAAAGGTTAGTGTCGAGCATTTTCTAACATCATAAATTATTTTTTATTTCGATCGAAAATCAATAAAATAAAGCACTGTTTAAACACTCTTATTGTAATAAAAGTGTATTAAAACGATGCTACTAAAACCAGCCAAAAAATTAAAATGTTGTTTTATACAAATTTAACATCTTTAAAAATGAAAATAAATTTACTGCAAAACATTACTGGGGCAGGAACCCATGTTAAAATGAAAAATCACCAATTTTCAATACTTAAAGTGCTCTATTTTCTGATAGAGCCATTTCTTATACATGCGGTTTGTGGCATTCAATTCAGTTCACTGTAACCTTTAAGGTCATGAATATAATATTTTTCAATGGGTAAGTCTAATTAAGTTTTAAATTAATCTTTCAAAAAACATAATTTGACGTACTATTCAAATTCACAAACTAATTAAACATCTTAACGTTGAAATATATAACCGTATTTCTACTAGCACACTCAACAAAATAAATAATAAAATCGGTAATTTTCATTCTCTTTCTAAATAAACTATGTCTTTTCATGTTTCCTGCCATTACATTGCTAATAGACGTTTTTAATTTATTATGTCGTATATGTTTTTTTGATTGAATTGAATAGTTTACTCGAAGAACAATTAAACTAATTTAATATGTATTACATAATAATTTCTAACAAAAATAATTTCAATTTAATACATTAACAGAATTTTGCTACCTTATACAAAAATGTATGTATACTTATACGTCTTTCAATACTAAATTAAACATAAAATAATCTTGTCATTAACGTTCTTATCACTCTGATTAAATCATCCCTGGTTTCATGTCATTACATGTTGATCCAGCGTTAGTTATGGGCCTACATGGTAAGTAGATAATTAATCATGTGTCAGGCTTCACGTGTCAACAGTGTTACAGGGCTGCTTGTAGATATTCTCCGCTCTAATAACTTTCCCAGCTGACATCAGTTGTGCCAACAACAATATTTATAAAGAATAAAGAGTCCTTTATGTAACTGGAATTGTAAACCCCACAGTGTTGGTTTTGTTTGTAGATCTTTGTTTGTGAATTAATTGAACCAGTTTAATTTCCTGTTTCATATGACACAGTTTTAAATAAATATTAAAAACCAAAAAGTTAGTTCATTTTTGTTTGTTATTCAACTATGGCTTACAGATATAATTACCTTTTGTACTGCTGGTGTATATTTGTTAACTAGAAACTTTTACAATGTTTTAAATGAAATATAAGGAAGAATCGTGTGAAATACTATTGCTTAAACTAATAGTTGCAAGTACCAAACAGTAATAATAAATTTTAATAATCGAATATTCACAAGTGCGAGATTATTTTAGAATATATATTTAAGTTTATAACTGAATAATATTTCACTCCAAAACCTTAGACGGTGATTTTTTTGGGGTTTTCATTAACTCCACAGAGCTTTGAAAATACCCAATAATTAATTAAAAGAAAGAACACAAAAGAGAAGGTCGTGTGACGCTAAAGGTAGTTAGTTCTTTGCTAAAGTGATTGTTACTTATCAGTGCTTATTGTCCAGTATATGAACCAGAATAGTTTGTGTGTGGTGTTCCACATGCTATTAATGTCTAATTCATTGAAACATCATGTACGTAGCTTGGGCATAGTTTGGAGTTTACAAACTTTACGGCTGTAAGAGTCATGCAACAAGTAGCTTGTATGAAGAGTTTAAAACACTAACCGACCTTTCAGTTGCTTTGAGCGTTTTGTATATTTATGACAAATTTTACGTCATGGTACAATAATACAATATAATACAATCTAACGTAATCAGATTATTGGCCTGTTATACAGTATAGCTGCAAGGTCATTCACCAATCTCAGTCTCAGCGATACCACTGAGGATGCAACATTACAGCATAGGCAAAATGTCTAGTTATCTTGTAAATAATTTAGATAGCACTTTGACGTGGTGGTCACCGGAAAAATATAGATTCTAGTTAAAACAAAATACTTCGAACTGCTGTTAAAAAAATGGGATTGAAACTGTTTTTCTTTATTTATTTAGAATTATTTTAGAATAAACAGTACAACTCATTAGTGCTGTTTGAAAATAAACCGATTGTAAAATAAAACAAGTACTATAGGAAACATTTCAATCAATTTTTGACGGATTAAATCTAGATCCAGAATAATGTAACACAAGAAATCAATGTTTGGAAATGGGAAGCGGAAATTTGATTGAACTGACCGAAACCACTTCCAGCCCTTCAGACTCTTCGTGATTAAATGTGTTTCTCTTCTCTTCTCCGTATCAAATAAAGTGCCGTAGAGTCAATATTTAACATTAAAAAAATATATTAACATTTATGTTCTTTCCGCAGTTACATTTATTCATTTAAAGTTAGGATAAATCTAGCTTTAAACAAACATTACAATGTTGGTGTATGATAAACAATACAAATTATATGTAATAGTTGTTATTAGTCTCAGCGTGGAATCTTTTGGAATAAAATTAACTTCTTTATCAAAACACAACTTTGGAGGATTTTAATGAGTTATATATAATATTATTAAATTACTCATTTTTATATTTCCTGACCAATTACATATATAATTTAATCTTGTCAAACAATAAAAAACGTATGGTTTATTATACGATAATTACATGAAACGACATCCTACAGACTGTTTGAAGCAATCTACCTGTCTTATGGTAGGGATGGGTTATTTTATAGTAATATATATATATATATATATATATATATATATATATATATATATATATATATATATATATATATATATATATATATATAGGCAATAACCTGATACGAGCTTTGCTATTCCTCACATATTTAAGAGTAAAGGGTTCTTGTCTAGGCCCTTGTGATACTTTGAAATGTTTCATAAACATAACTTAAATAGCAACTGTTATTATTGACATTTGAAGAAGATTTTTACATCAAATTTTACATACACATAGGAAATATATTGTTAAAATTAGTTGTTTTTCCATCTTATTAACTCATTAACGTATTTAGAACATGAAAAACATACGATCGAATTGATCAACTCACCCTTACACAATCGTAATACTGACCCGCCCATCTATACAAATGAGTGATATTGGCCCATCCACCTATAAATTATGTTGGTACTGCTCACCTATACACGTACAATGGATATTCACGAACCCACCAATACACTAACGGTAATATTGAGACAACCACCTTCCCACCCATACATGAACGGTAATATTGAGACAACCACCCTCCCACCCAAACATGAACGGTAATATTGAGACAACCACCCTCCCACCCATACACGAACGGTAATATTGAGACAACCACCCTCCCACACATACACGAACGGTAATATTGAGACAACCACCCTCCCACTCATACACGAACGGTAATATTGAGACAACCACCCTCCCACCCATACATGAACGGTAATATTGAGACAACCATCTTCCCACCCATACATGAACGGTAATATTGAGACAACCACCCTCCCACCCATACATGAACGGTAATATTGAGACAACCACCCTCCCACCCATACACGAACGGTAATATTGAGACAACCACCTTCCCACCCATACATGAACGGTAATATTGAGACAACCACCCTCCCACTTATACATGAACGGTAATATTGAGACAACCACCCTCGCACCCATACACGAACGGTAATATTGAGACAACCACCCTCCCACACATACACGAACGGTAATATTGAGACAACCACCCTCCCACCCATACATGAACGGTAATATTGAGACAACCACCCTCCCACCCATACACGAACGGTAATATTGAGACAACCACCCTCCCACACATACATGAACGGTAATATTGAGACAACCACCCTCCCACCCATACATGAACGGTAATATTGAGACAACCACCCTCCCACACATACACGAACGGTAATATTAAGACAACCACCCTCCCACCCATACATGAACGGTAATATTGAGACAACCACCCTCCCACCCATACACGAACGGTAATATTGAGACAACCACCTTCCCACCCATACATGAACGGTAATATTGAGACAACCACCCTCCCACCTATACATGAACGGTAATATTGAGACAACCACCCTCGCACCCATACACGAACGGTAATATGGAGACAACCACCCTCCCACATATACACGAACGGTAATATTGAGACAACCACCCTCCCACCCATACATGAACGGTAATATTGAGACAACCACCCTCCCACTCATACACGAACGGTAATATTGAGACAACCACCCTCCCACCCATACACGAACGGTAATATTGAGACAACCACCCTCCCACACATACATGAACGGTAATATTGAGACAACCACCCTCCCACCCATACATGAACGGTAATATTGAGACAACCACCCTCCCACCCATACATGAACGGTAATATTGAGACAACCACCCTCCCACCCATACACGAACGGTAATATTGACACAACCACCCACCCACCCATACATGAACGGTAATATTGAGACAACCACCCACCCACACATACACGAACGGTAATATTGAGACAACCACCCTCCCATCCATACACGAACGGTAATATTGACACAACCACCCACCCATACACGAACGGTAATATTGAGACAACCACCCACCCACCCATACACGAACGGTAGAATTGCACATAAATTACAAAAAAGTATTATTTCGTACAGTTATGTTCCTTTGTATTGATTTATGCAAGATTTTTTATGTCCTTTTGCAATGATTAGCTATATTTCGTCAACCTATCATCCATCTAGTTAACCACTTTTAGTCGTAATTAGGATTTTAGTGCTATTTATGAATACAAACGAGTCTTAGTTAACTCAAGGCACGTATTAGTTAACATATTAAAATCTTATAGTGCACATAATTTAACACACAATATATTTAATAACGACAAAATATATTGTAAGGATTTATTTACGATGGTAATTTTTATCCACTATGTGTCAAAACAGAAAGCACAAAGTTCCAAAATCAGTTTATAACTTCCATTGAGTTACTCAGAAACTGAGTTATTCAAGAGTAGAGTCTAACAAACCACAACAAGAACTTATACAAGTTAGGAAACTTGGTAGCTATAGTTTGTTGGATGATTTAACATTGTTCTACATGACCTTGAAGTATTACCAACACTGCAAAGGGGTGAAGGGCCAATACAACAGATTTCAACGCCTTATTTAGGCGCGCCTAACCACACTTAATATGATATAAAGATAGAGCACCTACTTCATTTTAAAACAAAAGTAGCCTAAAGGGGTTTAAGGCGAAAGGTCATTTTAAAAATTAAAAGTGAGTGTAATGTATCACTAACAAATTCTTGGTCTTCGGGGTTCGACCGCGTCACTGGGCCATTTACATACATTGCCGACGTTTCGGCCATCCTCAGGGTGAGATGATCACTGTCACAGAACTCGACTGGCAAGTACGGGCCGGGCTCGTAGGTTACCTGTCTGGTGGTGGAGGGGGTGTTCTGGTATAAACGATCCCGGCCCGTACCTGCCAGTCGAGTTCTGTGACAGTGATCATCTCACGCTGAGGATGGTCTACTGTAATGTGGCCGAAACGTCGGCAATGTTTGTACATGGCCCAGTGACGCGGTCGAACCCCGCAGACCAAGAATTTGTTAGTGATAATGACGACCGTGGAAGCCTATCCATGAAGAAATGTAATTATGTTAACATGTTTACCAAAACTATGATACATAATAGATAAATAGTATAATCGATCCATGTTATTATAATTTGTATCATTTATTTGTTTTATTTCATAATGATATCAACCGTTATAATACTACATATGGGTGATGAGTGGGTGGGCAAAGGTTGTGTCAGTACTAATTAGCAATATTCTCGTACTGCACTCATCAAGTACTCCTTTACGTAAACCCCCACCCCGTACAGTGTGCACTACTTACCCTATTTTACTCTTTAAAGTTTCTCATTGAATTCATGTAACTGTCCCTAGTGTTGACGTAAGTAACTGTATTCACAAATAAATATATCAAGTTCACTTAATATGAGTGGTTTCATCTTTCGAAAGTTTAATTTGTAGAGTAATCTATTTACTTAAAATGGCTCATGATATAATTAATTAACTAAATTAATTATTAATTTCAAACTACTTATTTCGATTTCACTATTCTTACTTTGTCGCGATAAACGTTTTAATCAAGTTAGTTGTTATACATTACGTATTTATCATTAATTTTTTCAAGCTATTAAACAAGTACAATAATATAAACATAAAAAGTTTCCGAGAATTTTTACATACAGTAATACTCTGTGTTCTAACCATTTTTATAAACTAGTTTGGAAACTAACTTTTTTCAAAAACAAAATATAACAATACCACCTAATAAATACTACGGTTCAGTGCACGAAAATATAATAAACACAGAAATCATACATTTCTGATGGCTTATCTCTGACAATTAAATGAGTAAACTAACCATCAATTGAGGATGTAAAAGGGATAAGACACCCCAAGTGGGTTGATATGTTGGTACGTGCCTTACACAAGTAATAAGGCCGCAAGTCCTTCGGTACTCTTGGAAGTGGTGTTATATACACCGTACAACATTGGTCAGTTATCGATAATCCAACTAACGTTTAATGGAAGTGGTTTTAAGGTCATTAAACATCTTATGTGGCTGTAGTTATATTTAGGAATAATTTAAGTACTATTTAATTTTTTTAAAAGCTAAATTTTACATTTTCAAAAATACACTATTCTGTACTTATTTTTTAAATAAAACTTAGAGGCAAAATTTTTTGTAATTTTTTCATAAATATTATTGTCTAATTAAACTTCATTACAAAAAAACCCGTAATAACTAGTAATTTTACTTACATTTTCGACTATATGTTAATTGTAAATTTTATTTAATATTAAATTTAACATTACATTCAATACGTGCTATAGAGATTTATTTGCAGTACAATTGCTTATTATTTGAGCTATGGAGATGTTATTGAAAAAGTTATTGAAAGCATGTCGAATAGTATTAGTATAATTTACGTTAAGTGTTTTTAAAAAGTATTTAAATAATTTAAATTTAAATAAATGTGTGATATTCGTCAATCAAAAATAATTTTGTGTTTTAAGCCAGAATATTATAAGATGCCTTTTTTAGTATTTACGTAAAAACGCCAGTTTTGTAGAAATAAAAATTATTTTAATAAAATAGTTTAATTTCCTTTAATAATAAGAATTATTTTCAGTCTGAATAGCCTTGCTCATAAATATTAAATTCGCTACAATAATAATTTGCAGCTCATAAATTCAGTTTCTCATTATTTGTCTTTATAAAAGCCAGAAATGGAGGAAGACAATTAAACTCTCCATATTAGATCAATCCTTAGTTGATGGTTTCCAACGACACGATTCCAACTGGAATAAATTTAGGATTTTTCAATACTGTTGCAAACACAACTACGGACTTTCTTAGTTACCAAAATTATTGTAAACATACTATCGATTTTTTTTTTTTTAATTCAAGGAAACAGTAATAGAAATTTTAAATTTTCTCTTGTGGTGTTTTAGCTGAATTCAAATAAAACTATCACAGCTTTATAATTTAACTCTTTTCTCCTTTTTGGCACTACATTATAACAAAACCCATATTTTTGTCAAATCTTAATATATACATTCAAAAAATCATGTACTGATCTAACAGGAAATCTCAGGAACCACTGAATGGATTATGATATGAATTGGAGTTTTGTATCATAGAGACCAGCTAAGAAAGTATTCCTAAAAATTCCATTCCTAAGGAGTATAAACAGTCCCTCAATCGTTTATTTTTCCATAAGAGTAAAATTGGTAATAATTTAATGTTGTACTTTATTTCATATAGCTGATACAAAAACATAATATAAAACTAGGTAAAAAGCTTAGGTAGTTTAATTTTTAAATGTTTTAGGTAATTTCTACTAACTCTAATATAACTGCCATAATTTATATTCTTATAATGTAGACTTACAAAATATAACACTATGTTATCTAGAACGGCAGCAGGCTGAGCTTTTATACTGATGTGAAGGAATATAGAGAACTACGAAGGGAAGGTTAGGCGAGTGTAGAGAACCACACCGTAGTGAAGCAAAGACTGTCGGCTAGTAATGCATTAATTCAAAATGCCTCCTCAGTATAACGTATCGCATGTTACAAAACCCAACACACTATTTGGCATGTAATCCGAATTAAAAATCGAGGTGCACAAAACATCTGTCTCGCCTGCAGCCGTACCTTTATTGTCAAAACACGAATGTCTCTGACACCACTGCCACAACATAACTGTGGTTTACATTGTGAAATATACTGCTCGGTAGCAGATCCGTTCAAATGCAATTTGTATTACATAACTTTATATGTAATATAGGCACTATAAATTATGATAAAAGAGTCTAAAATATTAATTCAATCGTACATAACCTTAATAAATAAGGTCGCTTGTTTTTTACCAATGTTTGTGCAGTATACAACCGTAGATGTATAAAAATTCTAGTTTTTTAACAAAACAGTGGCGTTTTACAAACTGGACAGACATTTAACAAGTCTGTTTACTTTTAGGCATTTAATAAAATGAACGAGTCGATTCAGTCACTTCGTATGGTCATATTTAATTTAGTTCAAAATGCCTAGCCCGTTCATAAAAGGCATGGACTATACAGGAAGTATGCTAAATTAAGTTGATTACATAAAAAACTGTAGGCTTCTATATCATGGGGTTAAAAATAAATAATATCATTAGGTATTTTATAAAAACCAGGTTAATTATAATATTACTAATAAACTAAGTTATGTGAATTCTCTTGTCTTGGGCTATAAAACTAAATAATCTTTATCAAACTCTATTTTCATATCACTTCCTACACCATTTATCACAATTATCTCATTTCAGTACCTACATTTTCAATGTTATGATTATTGATTGATGCAGACATTGCACTCACACAATTATCAGCCTTGTTTACTGTTCCTCACAGCGCTCTTAGCGGCAACATTCTGATTTAGTTTGTACCATTTGCCTGCTAATTCCAGGCTTTTTATAAACGAGCTAGGCGTTTTAAACCAGGATACAGGTGGCTGTACAAAGAGACTGAACCGACACAGTCATTTTATAATGTGCCTAAAAGTAAACAGGCATATGAATGTCTATTCATTTTGTAAAACACCGCTCTTTTGTTTAAATAATTAGTCTTTTGTAAAATGACTAATTCTGCAATTCACCTGTGACACATACAACAAACACAAATACACTAATATATGACTTACAATCACAAATTTAAATAGAATTTAGACATGAAAAATGGGTATCCAGTATAATGTATGTCCTGCTGTTTAGTACACGTAAGTAGATAAGAAGTACGGGAGCAAGGCTCACTTTTCTGGCCTCTGATTGGTCGAGAGCGGTCACGTGACCGGATCCAAGATGGCGGCCGGAACCGGATCCAAGATGGCGGCGCCCATTTCCCGCCAAATTTTCTAACCTCACTTTTCCTAACCTCAAATTCCCGCCAAATTTCCCACGCTTTTCCCGGAATTCCCCAAAATTCCCGATTTTCCCCCAAATTCCCGATTTTCCCGAAATTACCTTACTTTTTCTCCAATTTTCCCGATTTTCCTCCAAATTCCCAAATTTCCCTCCAAATTCCCACATCATACTATATGAAATTCACTGTTAACCTTGTTATACTATATAAAATTCATTGTTAACCTAACTTTTTCCGTGTTATACTATATAAAATGCACTGTTAACCTTGTTATACTATATAAAATTCATTGTTAACCTAACTTTTTCCGTGTTATACTATATAAAATGCACTGTTAACCTTGTTATACTATATAAGATACACTATATAAAATACAGTCTTAACCTAACTTTTTCCATGTTATACTATATAAAATTCACTTTTTTGTCCAATATGGCGTCTTTTTCCATGTTATACTATATAAAATTCACTTTTTTTTGTCCAATATGGCATCTTTTTCCATGTTATACTATATAAAATGAACTTTTTTGTCCAATATGGCGTCTTTCCCTCCCAAAATTCCTTATCCAATATGGCGGACTTTACACTATAATAAATGTAAAAAGATGACAACCGGATCCAAGATGGCGGGTACTTCCGGCGACCGTCGGCTACCTTCGTACGCTCTTAGCCTATGATGCACACGTCGTCTGCTGGTCGGGCACGCATGCGCCCCTTGTTACTCTACTCATATATACAAAATAACAAATTTAATATTCCATACACTATAATAAAATTAATATTTCATATACTCTATGTGCTCGACCCGATCGTAGCGGACCTGGTGGCAAAACTTAGCACATCCTTTCGGAAACATGGCGCCTTTGGAAGGGAAGTCCCCGGGGGAAAATTCCCTCCCTCAAATTCCCTCGGCATACTATACAAAATGCACTCTTCCCATCTCATACTATATAAAATGCTAAAGATGGCGGCCATTTACATATGTACTATATAAAATGCTTTCGTGTACTTCCGGCAACCGTCGGCTACCTTCGTACACGTCGTCTGCTGGTCTGACGCACACCCAAATGCCACGCTCTGATTGGTTACCTCCCTACTTTACAAATAATATTTCTCACACGTACTGTTAGACTACTTTTTTAATTTTTCTCAAATTTTAACAAATACACAGATAACATACGCTCTTAGCTTTGGGTACTCATCCAAGGCTTCCTACACCGTTACCCCCCATATACTTATCTATCTAATCACAGATCATCCTCAAGCCCCTACTTAACACTCTAGACAACCCGCAATACACGTTTTTAATTAATTATTTATTCAAAATGAAGGAGCAATTCTTTTTATTTAATCTGTTTATAATTTGTAATACACTGTTAGCCTACCTATTTAATTAATTTTTTATTTAATTTATATCATTTTTTAATAAATACACTGTTAACCTAGCTTTATTATATAACATACACTGTTAGCCTACCTATTTAATTAATTTTTTATTTTATATTAAATACTCTGTTAACATGCGCTCTTACCTTCAACTACCATCTACTTCCGGTTAACTTCGTATTAACCCGACATCCTCTAAACCTAACACGCTAGCTTAACGCTCTTACCCATGCCTAACCGAACTATTCAACCTAAATTACTTTGCTCGGTGCCACCGACAGTACATTCAGTTCTCACACAACACAGGAACTGACCTCAATATTTTTTGCTATTTTAATTGGTACCAGACGGACTGCATATCAACCACATGTTAACCCTAGAGGTCAAGTTTAGTGATATCAAACAACGTTGCATTTCCTCACAGATAGTCGTAGAATCCTATCTCGTCTATTATTAAACAAAACGAAAGAATTATTGGTATTATAGTCCCGTACTTTTAAAAAAAGAGAACAATAATAATTTATTTACACATTACGTTTTATTCAGTAAAATCAATCGATATTCTTGTTATTACCAATTATCATACGTAATACATAGAACCTTTTACAATAATTTGTGCTTTATATTTAAATTATTACGAGTAAACTTAATTTTAACAAAGTTTTATCAATTTGTTTTGTTGTAAATTCCATAATTTATAAAAATGCTAACACATTACATGTGTAATAATGAGAGATCGTACATCAAATTATACCGTATTTTCTAAAGTTTTTATAGTTTAGGTAGGATTTTAAACAATATGTATAGCATTTATAACCGAATTATTGTATGTTAACCAACCTAAACTTACAAATAACAATTATTATATCCACAAACACATGATAAATGAAGTGTAATAACCTCAAACACAAGATAATTCCTCACACTTTATATACACCATAGCAATACACTATTTACTGTATTTGAGACGTTAATCGTAGAGGTATGGGTCTTGAATGAATGTAGTCTTTGTTACTAACTAAGGCTGCTGGACCCTTTGATATATCATCTATTAACAACACAATAGTCAGAGAAACTATGACATGGAACCCAAACCCCTTAAAATTTAGTTAAAATGTCCATAAATAGGGTTATTTGTGTACAAAATATGTTATAATTCCCTAAAAGCAATAAAATACAGTGTCATAACAACGATATTTGTCCTAAACATTAAAAATTCCTTTAAAATACTCTTATAGAACCCCAGTTTGAGCTCAAAACAACGTACAAAACTGATGTAACACTTGTAAATTAATTGTTTAACCTACATAGCTATTTAGTTGACTCCAAACATTTGACAAAGTGTAAGTACCCAATATGAATAAATTCTCTATAATGTTCACATTTTAAGCTTGATTTTAACAAAACCTGGTGCTATTGATTCTTTGCACATTAAACAAATAAACAAATAGTTAGTTGAAACGTCTCTGTTGTAGAAACCGTGGTATTAACAGTAAGAAAGTTTGGTTTCTTTTGACTATAATATTATCGATCAGAAAATGCATATACACCACTCCCAAAGACCCAAACACATGGAGAACCTACTTACTGAACACACAGGCATCTTTACAGACCACATACCATACCGACACATCATAAAACCATGACTTAACAGTCCACTCAAACATACTCAAAACACAACACCTCTGATAGATAATCCATGTAAACACTACATAAAACCTATGATTGACACTCAACATTCATGGATGAGCACCTAACCATACATACGTACACCATAAAACCATGACTTAACAGTCCACTCAAACATACTCAAAACACAACACCTCTGATAGATAATCCATGTAAACACTACATAAAACCTATGATTGACACTCAACATTCATGGATGACCACCTAACCATACATACGTACACCATAAAACCATGACTTAACAGTCCACTCAAACATACTCAAAACACAACACCTCTGATAGATAATCCACCTAAACACTACATAAAACCTATGATTGACACTCAACATTCATGGATGAGCACCTAACCATACATACGTACACCATAAAACCATGACTTAACAGTCCACTCAAACATACTCAAAACACAACACCTCTGATAGATAATCCATGTAAACACTACATAAAACCTATGATTGACACTCAACATTCATGGATGAGCACCTAACCATACATACGTACACCATAAAACCATGACTTAACAGTCCACTCAAACATACTCAAAACACAACACCTCTGATAGATACTCCATGTAAACACTACATAAAACCTATGATTGACACTCAACATTCATGGATGACCACCTAACCATACATACGTACACCATAAAAACATGACTTAACAGTCCACTCAAACATACTCAAAACACAACACCTCTGATAGATAATCCACCTAAACACTACATAAAACCTATGATTGACATTCAACATTCATGGATGACCACCTAACCATACATACGTACACCATAAAAACATGACTTAACAGTCCACTCAAACATACTCAAAACACAACACCTCTGATAGATAATCCACCTAAACACTACATAAAACCTATGATTGACACTCAAGATTCATGGATGACCACCTAACCATACATACGTACACCATAAAACCATGACTTAACAGTCCACTCAAACATACTCAAAACACAACACCTCTGATAGATAATCCACCTAAACACTACATAAAACCTATGATTGACAATCAACATTCATGGATGACCACCTAACCATACATACGTACACCATAAAACCATGACTTAACAGTCCACTCAAACATACTCAAAACACAACACCTCTGATAGATAATCCACCTAAACACTACATAAAACCTATGATTGACACTCAACATTCATGGATGACCACCTAACCATACATACGTACACCATAAAACCATGACTTAACAGTCCACTCAAACATACTCAAAACACAACACCTCTGATAGATAATCCACCTAAACACTACATAAAACCTATGATTGACACTCAACATTCATGGATGACCACCTAACCATACATACGTACACCATAAAACCATGACTTAACAGTCCACTCAAACATACTCAAAACACAACACCTCTGATAGATAATCCACCTAAACACTACATAAAACCTATGATTGACACTCAACATTCATGGATGACCACCTAACCATACATACGTACACCATAAAAACATGACTTAACAGTCCACTCAAACATACTCAAAACACAACACCTCTGATAGATAATCCACCTAAACACTACATAAAACCTATGATTGACACTCAACATTCATGGATGACCACCTAACCATACATACGTACACCATAAAACCATGACTTAACAGTCCACTCAAACATACTCAAAACACAACACCTCTGATAGATAATCCATGTAAACACTACATAAAACCTATGATTGACACTCAACATTCATGGATGAGCACCTAACCATACATACGTACACCATAAAACCATGACTTAACAGTCCACTCAAACATACTCAAAACACAACACCTCTGATAGATAATCCACCTAAACACTACATAAAACCTATGATTGACACTCAACATTCATGGATGACCACCTAACCATACATACGTACACCATAAAAACATGACTTAACAGTCCACTCAAACATACTCAAAACACAACACCTCTGATAGATAATCCACCTAAACACTACATAAAACCTATGATTGACACTCAAGATTCATGGATGACCACCTAACCATACATAGGTACACCATAAAACCATGACTTAACAGTCCACTCAAACATACTCAAAACACAACACCTCTGATAGATAATCCACCTAAACACTACATAAAACCTATGATTGACACTCAACATTCATGGATGACCACCTAACCATACATACGTACACCATAAAAACATGACTTAACAGTCCACTCAAACATACTCAAAACACAACACCTCTGATAGATAATCCACCTAAACACTACATAAAACCTATGATTGACACTCAACATTCATGGATGACCACCTAACCATACATACGTACACCATAAAAACATGACTTAACAGTCCACTCAAACATACTCAAAACACAACACCTCTGATAGATAATCCACCTAAACACTACATAAAACCTATGATTGACACTCAAGATTCATGGATGACCACCTAACCATACATACGTACACCATAAAACCATGACTTAACAGTCCACTCAAACATACTCAAAACACAACACCTCTGATAGATAATCCACCTAAACACTACATAAAACCTATGATTGACACTCAACATTCATGGATGACCACCTAACCATACATACGTACACCATAAAACCATGACTTAACAGTCCACCCGCCTACCTCTGCACACACAATTCCTTAGGACACACCCTCCTCCCACCACTCATCCTACAGACAAATCTCCTTGAGAACTACCCATCCACCATAAAAACACTATTGCTTCATATAATCATGTTTCAAAATAACATTATTACACTGTAAGATAGGTTTAATATAGCTAAAGACCTAAAGTGTTTCCTAAAATTCTGTTTTCTCTAGAAATATGAGAGTCGTTGGTCGAAAACATCCAAACAAAACATAGAAAATAAGAATCAGCTAGTAGTTTCATAAAAATTCTGCTATACAACTAAAAAAATATGAGAAAAAATTAGGTTTAAAAACAATGAACACAGAAAAAATTAGGTTTAAAAACAATGAACACAGAAAAAATTAGGTTTAAAAACAATGAGAACAGAAAAAATTAGGTTTAAAAACAATGAGAACAGAAAAAATTAGGTTAAAAAAAAAATGAACATAGAAAAAGTAAGGTTAAAAAAATGAACATAGAAAAAGTTAGGTTAGCAAACATCAGAAAAGTAAGTCTAGCAAACAACCGAAAGGTTGATTGCTATCCTTACTTTTCCGAAAAGTTGTTAAAATTAACAAAAGTCATAAAATGTCCCATTTTATGAGTTTTGTTAATTTTAACTGAACTTTTCTGATGTTTGCTAACCTAACTTTTTCTATGTTCATTTTTTTAACCTTACTTTTTCTATGTTCATTTTTTTTTTTTAACCTAATTTTTTCTGTTCTCATTGTTTTTAAACCTAATTTTTTCTGTTCTCATTGTTTTTAAACCTAATTTTTTCTGTGTTCATTGTTTTTAAACCTAATTTTTTCTGTGTTCATTGTTTTTAAACCTAATTTTTTCTCATATTTTTTTAGTTGTATAGCAGAATTTTTATGAAACTACTAGCTGATTCTTATTTTCTATGTTTCGTTTGGATGTTTTCGACCAACGACTCTCATATTTCTAGAGAAAACAGAATTTTAGGAAACACTTTAGGTCTTTAGCTATATTAAACCTATCTTACAGTGTAATAATGTTATTTTGAAACATGATTATATGAAGCAATAGTGTTTTTATGGTGGATGGGTAGTTCTCAAGGAGATTTGTCTGTAGGATGAGTGGTGGGAGGAGGGTGTGTCCTAAGGAATTGTGTGTGCAGAGGTAGGCGGGTGGACTGTTAAGTCATGGTTTTATGGTGTACGTATGTATGGTTAGGTGGTCATCCATGAATGTTGAGTGTCAATCATAGGTTTTATGTAGTGTTTAGGTGGATTATCTATCAGAGGTGTTGTGTTTTGAGTATGTTTGAGTGGACTGTTAAGTCATGGTTTTATGGTGTACGTATGTATGGTTAGGTGGTCATCCATGAATCTTGAGTGTCAATCATAGGTTTTATGTAGTGTTTAGGTGGATTATCTATCAGAGGTGTTGTGTTTTGAGTATGTTTGAGTGGACTGTTAAGTCATGTTTTTATGGTGTACGTATGTATGGTTAGGTGGTCATCCATGAATGTTGAGTGTCAATCATAGGTTTTATGTAGTGTTTAGGTGGATTATCTATCAGAGGTGTTGTGTTTTGAGTATGTTTGAGTGGACTGTTAAGTCATGGTTTTATGGTGTACCTATGTATGGTTAGGTGGTCATCCATGAATCTTGAGTGTCAATCATAGGTTTTATGTAGTGTTTAGGTGGATTATCTATCAGAGGTGTTGTGTTTTGAGTATGTTTGAGTGGACTGTTAAGTCATGTTTTTATGGTGTACGTATGTATGGTTAGGTGGTCATCCATGAATGTTGAGTGTCAATCATAGGTTTTATGTAGTGTTTAGGTGGATTATCTATCAGAGGTGTTGTGTTTTGAGTATGTTTGAGTGGACTGTTAAGTCATGGTTTTATGGTGTACGTATGTATGGTTAGGTGGTCATCCATGAATGTTGAGTGTCAATCATAGGTTTTATGTAGTGTTTAGGTGGATTATCTATCAGAGGTGTTGTGTTTTGAGTATGTTTGAGTGGACTGTTAAGTCATGGTTTTATGGTGTACGTATGTATGGTTAGGTGGTCATCCATGAATGTTGAGTGTCAATCATAGGTTTTATGTAGTGTTTAGGTGGATTATCTATCAGAGGTGTTGTGTTTTGAGTATGTTTGAGTGGACTGTTAAGTCATGTTTTTATGGTGTACGTATGTATGGTTAGGTGGTCATCCATGAATGTTGAGTGTCAATCATAGGTTTTATGTAGTGTTTAGGTGGATTATCTATCAGAGGTGTTGTGTTTTGAGTATGTTTGAGTGGACTGTTAAGTCATGGTTTTATGGTGTACGTATGTATGGTTAGGTGGTCATCCATGAATGTTGAGTGTCAATCATAGGTTTTATGTAGTGTTTAGGTGGATTATCTATCAGAGGTGTTGTGTTTTGAGTATGTTTGAGTGGACTGTTAAGTCATGGTTTTATGGTGTACGTATGTATGGTTAGGTGGTCATCCATGAATGTTGAGTGTCAATCATAGGTTTTATGTAGTGTTTAGGTGGATTATCTATCAGAGGTGTTGTGTTTTGAGTATGTTTGAGTGGACTGTTAAGTCATGGTTTTATGGTGTACGTATGTATGGTTAGGTGGTCATCCATGAATGTTGATTGTCAATCATAGGTTTTATGTAGTATTTAGGTGGATTATCTATCAGAGGTGTTGTGTTTTGAGTATGTTTGAGTGGACTGTTAAGTCATGGTTTTATGGTGTACGTATGTATGGTTAGGTGGTCATCCATGAATCTTGAGTGTCAATCATAGGTTTTATGTAGTGTTTAGGTGGATTATCTATCAGAGGTGTTGTGTTTTGAGTATGTTTGAGTGGACTGTTAAGTCATGTTTTTATGGTGTACGTATGTATGGTTAGGTGGTCATCCATGAATGTTGAATGTCAATCATAGGTTTTATGTAGTGTTTAGGTGGATTATCTATCAGAGGTGTTGTGTTTTGAGTATGTTTGAGTGGACTGTTAAGTCATGGTTTTATGGTGTACGTATGTATGGTTAGGTGGTCATCCATGAATGTTGAGTGTCAATCATAGGTTTTATGTAGTGTTTACATGGATTATCTATCAGAGGTGTTGTGTTTTGAGTATGTTTGAGTGGACTGTTAAGTCATGGTTTTATGGTGTACGTATGTATGGTTAGGTGCTCATCCATGAATGTTGAGTGTCAATCATAGGTTTTATGTAGTGTTTACATGGATTATCTATCAGAGGTGTTGTGTTTTGAGTATGTTTGAGTGGACTGTTAAGTCATGGTTTTATGGTGTACGTATGTATGGTTAGGTGCTCATCCATGAATGTTGAGTGTCAATCATAGGTTTTATGTAGTGTTTAGGTGGATTATCTATCAGAGGTGTTGTGTTTTGAGTATGTTTGAGTGGACTGTTAAGTCATGGTTTTATGGTGTACGTATGTATGGTTAGGTGCTCATCCATGAATGTTGAGTGTCAATCATAGGTTTTATGTAGTGTTTAGGTGGATTATCTATCAGAGGTGTTGTGTTTTGAGTATGTTTGAGTGGACTGTTAAGTCATGGTTTTATGGTGTACGTATGTATGGTTAGGTGGTCATCCATGAATGTTGAGTGTCAATCATAGGTTTTATGTAGTGTTTACATGGATTATCTATCAGAGGTGTTGTGTTTTGAGTATGTTTGAGTGGACTGTTAAGTCATGGTTTTATGGTGTACGTATGTATGGTTAGGTGCTCATCCATGAATGTTGAGTGTCAATCATAGGTTTTATGTAGTGTTTACATGGATTATCTATCAGAGGTGTTGTGTTTTGAGTATGTTTGAGTGGACTGTTAAGTCATGGTTTTATGATGTGTCGGTATGGTATGTGGTCTGTAAAGATGCCTGTGTGTTCAGTAAGTAGGTTCTTAATGTGTTTGGGTCTTTGGGAGTGGTGTATATGCATTTTCTGATCGATAATATTATAGTCAAAAGAAACCAAACTTTCTTACTGTTAATACCACGGTTTCTACAACAGAGACGTTTCAACTAACTATTTGTTTATTTGTTTAATGTGCAAAGAATCAATAGCACCAGGTTTTGTTAAAATCAAGCTTAAAATGTGAACATTATAGAGAATTTATTCATATTGGGTACTTACACTTTGTCAAATGTTTGGAGTCAACTAAATAGCTATGTAGGTTAAACAATTAATTTACAAGTGTTACATCAGTTTTGTACGTTGTTTTGAGCTCAAACTGGGGTTCTATAAGAGTATTTTAAAGGAATTTTTAATGTTTAGGACAAATATCGTTGTTATGACACTGTATTTTATTGCTTTTAGGGAATTATAACATATTTTGTACACAAATAACCCTATTTATGGACATTTTAACTAAATTTTAAGGGGTTTGGGTTCCATGTCATAGTTTCTCTGACTATTGTGTTGTTAATAGATGATATATCAAAGGGTCCAGCAGCCTTAGTTAGTAACAAAGACTACATTCATTCAAGACCCATACCTCTACGATTAACGTCTCAAATACAGTAAATAGTGTATTGCTATGGTGTATATAAAGTGTGAGGAATTATCTTGTGTTTGAGGTTATTACACTTCATTTATCATGTGTTTGTGGATATAATAATTGTTATTTGTAAGTTTAGGTTGGTTAACATACAATAATTCGGTTATAAATGCTATACATATTGTTTAAAATCCTACCTAAACTATAAAAACTTTAGAAAATACGGTATAATTTGATGTACGATCTCTCATTATTACACATGTAATGTGTTAGCATTTTTATAAATTATGGAATTTACAACAAAACAAATTGATAAAACTTTGTTAAAATTAAGTTTACTCGTAATAATTTAAATATAAAGCACAAATTATTGTAAAAGGTTCTATGTATTACGTATGATAATTGGTAATAACAAGAATATCGATTGATTTTACTGAATAAAACGTAATGTGTAAATAAATTATTATTGTTCTCTTTTTTTAAAAGTACGGGACTATAATACCAATAATTCTTTCGTTTTGTTTAATAATAGACGAGATAGGATTCTACGACTATCTGTGAGGAAATGCAACGTTGTTTGATATCACTAAACTTGACCTCTAGGGTTAACATGTGGTTGATATGCAGTCCGTCTGGTACCAATTAAAATAGCAAAAAATATTGAGGTCAGTTCCTGTGTTGTGTGAGAACTGAATGTACTGTCGGTGGCACCGAGCAAAGTAATTTAGGTTGAATAGTTCGGTTAGGCATGGGTAAGAGCGTTAAGCTAGCGTGTTAGGTTTAGAGGATGTCGGGTTAATACGAAGTTAACCGGAAGTAGATGGTAGTTGAAGGTAAGAGCGCATGTTAACAGAGTATTTAATATAAAATAAAAAATTAATTAAATAGGTAGGCTAACAGTGTATGTTATATAATAAAGCTAGGTTAACAGTGTATTTATTAAAAAATGATATAAATTAAATAAAAAATTAATTAAATAGGTAGGCTAACAGTGTATTACAAATTATAAACAGATTAAATAAAAAGAATTGCTCCTTCATTTTGAATAAATAATTAATTAAAAACGTGTATTGCGGGTTGTCTAGAGTGTTAAGTAGGGGCTTGAGGATGATCTGTGATTAGATAGATAAGTATATGGGGGGTAACGGTGTAGGAAGCCTTGGATGAGTACCCAAAGCTAAGAGCGTATGTTATCTGTGTATTTGTTAAAATTTGAGAAAAATTAAATAAGTAGTCTAACAGTACGTGTGAGAAATATTATTTGTAAAGTAGGGAGGTAACCAATCAGAGCGTGGCATTTGGGTGTGCGTCAGACCAGCAGACGACGTGTACGAAGGTAGCCGACGGTTGCCGGAAGTACACGAAAGCATTTTATATAGTACATATGTAAATGGCCGCCATCTTTAGCATTTTATATAGTATGAGATGGGAAGAGTGCATTTTGTATAGTATGCCGAGGGAATTTGAGGGAGGGAATTTTCCCCCGGGGACTTCCCTTCCAAAGGCGCCATGTTTCCGAAAGGATGTGCTAAGTTTTGCCACCAGGTCCGCTACGATCGGGTCGAGCACATAGAGTATATGAAATATTAATTTTATTATAGTGTATGGAATATTAAATTTGTTATTTTGTATATATGAGTAGAGTAACAAGGGGCGCATGCGTGCCCGACCAGCAGACGACGTGTGCATCATAGGCTAAGAGCGTACGAAGGTAGCCGACGGTCGCCGGAAGTACCCGCCATCTTGGATCCGGTTGTCATCTTTTTACATTTATTATAGTGTAAAGTCCGCCATATTGGATAAGGAATTTTGGGAGGGAAAGACGCCATATTGGACAAAAAAGTTCATTTTATATAGTATAACATGGAAAAAGATGCCATATTGGACAAAAAAAAGTGAATTTTATATAGTATAACATGGAAAAAGACGCCATATTGGACAAAAAAGTGAATTTTATATAGTATAACATGGAAAAAGTTAGGTTAAGACTGTATTTTATATAGTGTATCTTATATAGTATAACAAGGTTAACAGTGCATTTTATATAGTATAACACGGAAAAAGTTAGGTTAACAATGAATTTTATATAGTATAACAAGGTTAACAGTGTATTTTATATAGTATAACACGGAAAAAGTTAGGTTAACAATGAATTTTATATAGTATAACAAGGTTAACAGTGAATTTCATATAGTATGATGTGGGAATTTGGAGGGAAATTTGGGAATTTGGAGGAAAATCGGGAAAATTGGAGAAAAAGTAAGGTAATTTCGGGAAAATCGGGAATTTGGGGGAAAATCGGGAATTTTGGGGAATTCCGGGAAAAGCGTGGGAAATTTGGCGGGAATTTGAGGTTAGGAAAAGTGAGGTTAGAAAATTTGGCGGGAAATGGGCGCCGCCATCTTGGATCCGGTTCCGGCCGCCATCTTGGATCCGGTCACGTGACCGCTCTCGACCAATCAGAGGCCAGAAAAGTGAGCCTTGCTCCCGTACTTCTTATCTACTCACGTAGTTAGTGTATTTCAGTATATTTTGCTGTTTAGTAAACGTAATTTATACTATTCCAAGAATCATCGATCTTAGTAAAATCACTCATTTCTTGACGTTCTGCGTCTTAAGAATAAATAAATAAATACTGTGAAGCATATTGCATACTTTGAAGTATAAAAGAAACGTATTATTACATAGGAACGTGTCCATGCCATGAATAAAAATGTTATAACAGATTTTAAGAAACTATTTATTTACAGTTTGAAAATTGGGACCTTTCCCGTTAGTTCACTACCACTACTTTTTTATCACAAATAAGGTTAGGTTAGGTTAGGTTAGGTTGGTTAGGTGGCTACTAAATTTGATCACAAACTGGTAAATCCAATGATTGACATACTGCTGGAGCTCTCCGTGTGTAAGTTCTTTGAAAGCGATAAGATAAGGCCAGCGATATCAGATTCCTAGTGTATAAGGAAAGTTAGTGGACGTAAAAATGTTTGGGGGCAGTTTTTACAGCAATATAATATTGCTAATTTCCGGTCGTGAATTAACGGAAAGGATCCTAAAACTGTACTATATTCTTTAGTATTAAAATATTACTATACAATTAATACATAGATAATGTTAATGTGGCAGACAAGTAGGTCTGATTTTTGTTTGAGTTTATAAGAATTTAATATTATTTGAAGATAGTAGAGACACGCTATTTTTGTTTCAAGTTATATTGAATTATTCTTTACAAAACACTTTGCAGGAACAAATTGCAACAATTTGCCAGGATATACTGTGACATGAGAAAATCCTTTACAAAGAACACAATTTCGAGTGAGTCAGTCACAACCAGAGTTGGAGCTGATCCAGAGTTGATGGGTCCCAGGACACGGTCTCTGTGATCCTGGAGGGAATAACAAAAGGGTTGTCCTGACTTGGATGTGATCACGTTCTGTATGTACTCATCTCGAAGGTAGTTTGATTTACATACATATAGGTCTATTATATGACAATCTGTAGCAATAACAAAATATTAACTTTGTACACTTGACAATAAATATGTTAAATTTTAAGACAAATCTGGTTCGGATATTAAATTTTACTAGCAACTTTGTTATCTGTTAATTCTGATAAATATTTTTAAGAAAGTTTATATAAATACAATGCATGCATGTATCATTTTACTAGCTTTAATGTGATTATATTACGTAAGGCTTCAATGTGGTTTTTTTACTTAAAGCCGAAATCTTAGGGAGCACAGACAATTTTTAAATATCATTCCCATCATTACAAAAGCATTGCTCTAATTTTTATTGTTATATATAAATAATTTTTTATTTTGCATAGCTTGTTGTTAATAGTTTAATATTATATAAATATTCCGAGTGTTATACTTTCAAAATTAACGTGGTAAATACATTTGTTAATAGATACCTATCACTTGAAAAGCTATATATTTTCGTCATATCCAATACAACAACACTTTTTTAAAATTGTTTAAAACTATACATAAAATGTTTTTGAAATGTTTATAGACTATTCAAGCCATAAAAACTAGCAAACTACAATACTTCTTTTAACGATATGATAACATTAATTTGTCCCAATAACATTTCTGTTTTAGACGAGTCTTATAGTGTGCAATTCGATCTATGTATATTTCGTAATTTAAATGATAATCATTTTTAAGAAATAATGCATATTTTTATTTATATAAATAACTATCACTAGGGTTGTGACGCTAAATTTTGCATCGATAAGTTAATTTAGTGTTTACTAACACATATATCGTGTACAACATAAAAACAGCACAGCAAAACGTATAACCAAGTGAGGAATTTTCGCTGGCAAAAGACAACAAATTAGCTTTTAATTAGAAAGGAAAGTTCCTTTTTTATCAGTAGTTACATATTTTACTACACCAAGCTCAAACCATGCTATTTAGATATAAGTGTTCTCAGGTTAAGCAGAATTGGCTGTTCAAAATATCTGTTATAACTTGTTTTACCTGTATTTTTATTTCTTTGGCTCTAGATTTTTAAGTTCAATGTACGTGTCTGATATTCTTGGCTAAACATGGAATTACATATTTACAAGTCCGTGTTCAAACTTCCATAATTTAGAATTACGTCTATGTTAAATAAATAGTAATTAAAAGAACTTTTGAACTGACTCGTGTGAATGAAACAAAAATTAAATTCTACTACTCAAATCTCTTTACTTGTAGTTACTCACTTATGGAGTTAAGATAAAACCAATCTTAACAGTCTTAAATGTTATAAATATTTTTAAATGCATGAATATAACTGGAAACATTTAAAATTTCACTGTTCATAAAAGTGAAAATTTGAGGTAAACTAATTTATATTAACATATATTTGTTTACAACATTTATGAAATAAGTTCGTAACCATAAAAATTTGATTACTGGTTTTATTACTGGTTTTTGGAAAGAAATATTATCAGACCAATCAGTTCTTTGAATAAAGCTGACTGTAAAAACAGATCATTAAATTAATTTGGTATGAACACAAAAATGTTTAAACTTAATTACTTCAAAGTTTATTGATCTAATATATTTTAACTGTTATTATTATGGTTTGTAAAATATTATTTGATTTATAATAGATTTGCATAGCCCGGCCCCATAAATTAAAGAAAATGTATCCACGATAACCATTTAAACTAATACTGGTTCTTATTTGAAGTATAATTGAAAACATAAAAACTACATTAAATAAAAATCTCTAAAACTTTAATTTTTTTTTTTATATTTTTAATTCAAATTTGTGCTAGGAGTGAAAAGTAACCAAAATAAATATTCACTAGTTGGAATTTCAATTTTAATTTTAAAAACAAACTATTTATATACATTTTTCCTTTGATTTTTCCATAAATACGAAAACCAAACCATTATTTTTCAACGAACGTTTTACAGAGACTAGGGGAAACCCCTGCATGCTACGTGTGCTAAGCCCATCACTCGCTGCGCTCGTGAGGTAAGCTCAGCCTGCGGCCTCACCTGGGATCCAGTCTTTTAGCCCCTTTGTAAAAGTCGGCCTGCGGCCTCGTGGGATAGCTCGACTTATGGCCTCATCAAAACACTCTGCTACAGTCCCGTTTGTGGATCTCAGCATTTCGCCTCGTGAGGAGGATGTATGACCTACGATCTAGCCAGGATTCTTAACCAGTATGACGGTATACAACCGTATACGACCAGTATACGAATGACAAGGAAGTATTTTAACTATGTAATTCACTTTTATAGAATTTACATATGTAAAACAATTTTTGAAGGGTTGTGATGCTTATATTGTATAGTACAAAAGTAAATCCTTTAGTTTTTTTTTACTATCGTTTTAAGTTACATTTATTCACGCACTCTTACTCTGTAACACATGTATCTCTTGTTCTCATTCACAATTTCGTCTAAATTATATAACTTTTGTACTTGGCACTACACTTTTTAGTTTAAAACAAAATATCCCATCCATCAACATGGCGTATATTAAAAAATATTTCTTATGAACAGGTTATACGGAAGGAAACTTTGAAAGCTGTTTCATTACGATACAAAACACCACAGCTGACACCTTGTATTATAGAGCCAACTCTTGAAACGCAACATCTGTTGCTGGTCGTGTATTTATAGATGTTCTCACTCTCTTGGCGATCAATCACAACACTGTGTACGATGGGTTGACATTGCAATATTGTGTTCGATGAGTTAACGTCACAACCTTACGTACGATGGGTTAACGTTTTAACATTATGAACGATGGATTAACGTTGAAACATTTTGAACTATAAGTTAACATTGTAACCTTGTGTACGATGAGTTATGGTTTGCATTATTGTGTACGGTGGGTTGTTAAAGTCGGAACATTGTGAACAATGGGGGGGATGTGGTGGGTTAACTTCATAACATTTAACACCATGGGTTAACGTCACATGAGGACAAATTAAAACATCCACGAACGAAATTCAATTAATACATGCGTTTATATAGCAACTTTCTATGTTTTCTTTAGTTTATTTAACATTTGACATAGGCAGTCAAATACATAAGTTTGATTACTACTGATGTAACCACCATTAGCTTAGCTAGGGACTCGAACCAACACAATCCAAAGTCCACCACTTTTTATACCAAGATAACACGCCAGCAGTAGGAAATATGTTCCAGTACTTATTTAGAAAAATAATCTGACCATAAACTAGGGGGCACACCTGCACGCTTTGCTTTCTGTATTACTACGTTCGTGTTTATTTATGAATGTGTTTGATTATCCCTAAGAGATTTTAATAATAATTGCTCCCTATTTGGATATCTCGTCACTGAATAGAGCGAACGTGATTATAGCTCTCTGAGAACGGCTTAGTACTGTTTAGTTGTCATCATCGCTTTAATAGGGCTTAGAGTAATTAATTAAGCAAGGTTTGTATTTAGTTTTACAAGGTAGTAACATCCAGAGACTCTAAAATGTTGAAATTTGGCAGTCAAATATAAAAGAACTGTATAAAGTGCACGAAAGCCTAAACAAATAAAGTGGAGTAAATAAAAATACGTGTAAATTTTAAAATATTTTTATATTTAATACGTGAAGATTTCTCCTGTCTTATTTTTTGACCAATTTCAATGGTTGAGGTGTCAACCAATTTGCCTCTGTTCGTAGTTGGGAAAGAAGGTCTTCAATATTTTCACCCTGAAGGGATGGAAAACATTAAAAAAGTACGTTTTTCTGCCATAAGAATAACAAGGAGAGAGTTTTAATTGATTGAAAAGTAAACAGCTCTTCAATTGTAACTAATGATTTCCAAAAGCTTTTAATGTAAACAATGGTGTTTGTGATAATGAGAAAGTTAGATCTTTCGTAAAGTTAAACAAGGGAAGGTTGTAAGTATGGCCTTATTCACATTTTTTACTGCAGGGCTCCGCTATACTGGACTGGAAGGTTTAAATGGTAATCTAATGCAGTTATTTTATTTATTTAACTATTTTATGCTGCTAAACTAGAACAAATGTTTTGCACGTTTGAAATAGGCTAAGTAATATCACTGGATGTTTATAAATAGGTAGCAACGCAAGTATTGTGAGTGAGATACTGTAAATAATTTAATATTGTGATTTTACATTGTACAATTAACCTGCTAGTATTTTACGTCTTAAGTCACAGGCCAATGCCAAAGGCCGATGTGTAACAACAAGCACAGCGAGTGACGAGGTTGGCACGTGAAGCGTGCAGGGGTCTCCCTTAGTAAATAAATTATACGCAAACCACTTTAGCAACAGGCGTTTATTTTAAATAATATTAGGTTAAATACAGTAACAGTGGACATTCTTTATCAGTTGATAAAGAATGTCCACTAAACGTTCAAATCTACGCCTCTATATCACATTTTGCCAATTCGCCAATCTACGTACTTACGTGTGACCCAGTACTCTCAGAGAAGAATGAAACAGAGGTCGCATTTAATAGTGCACCAAATCTGTGTCGAGTAATTATTCCTCCAGTTTGCTAAGCATGCAGAAGTGCCAGCTTTTGTCTTTATTTCCCTTTATTTCCCCCAAACCCTAGTAATAATTACTACTAATTTACTTATGACCACTAAGGCTTTCGCTGTGGTCATAAGAAAGCGACCTCTGTACATATTTCCTCTGTGCAGAATTATACTTATTATCATCTTAACGTTTAGTTCTGTTCAGATTCAGCCTGTTACAAAAGACTCCAGTATGTATATATGAGTACAATAATTATGAAACTATAAATTAACACCAAATATTATCTCCAAAATAAAATTACACGATTAAAAATGTATTCAATGGGGATTCATATATTCTTATAAAAATGTTTCATTCTTATTAAGTAAAAGGTATAACAAGCAAAATTTTTT
>JAQJVL010004023.1:0-50958 GCA_035578905.1 Stictocephala bisonia
ACCTATCGCCTACAATCTCCTAAACACTTTTTCTCCAAGTAGCTGGGTTACAGATCTGCTGCCACCAGATTACAACGCTCGTTGAAGCAAGAAAACTAAATTTTAGGTACACATGTGGCATATATTTTTTTACAGGAAGAAATAACTATTATAATGGTAAATGTTTATTATAACGTGGTTGTGATAGATATTTTATATAAGCGTTAAAATGAAAACCTCATTTTAATTCATTAAAAACCCGTGACATAAAATTTTCAAGAAGCGAGGAATTTTTTTATTTCTTGGTCAGGTAAGTTTGACCAGCGTAAAAAAGTTTTGTAAATAACCAAAGTAATTAATAAATCTACCAGAAATGTTTTAAGAATTATAGTTTTTTTACAATGAGGCTTAAAAAAGAAAAATTAGCATATCAGTGTCAGAATAAACACTTATTTTTAATTATCAGGCTGGACGAAATAGTATTCTGAAAGAATAGTTTTATAGAGCATACAATTATCTACAACTTTTAAATTTAAAGTTGGTTTGTATATTATAGTTAACTGTATATAGTATATATATATAGTATAGTTAACTATATATATAAAACTATATATATTATAGTTCTTGTTTAACTGCTGGTTTTGTATTTTTAAAAAGTAATTAATTTTGTGAAATAATTTAATTATTAAGTCATGAAACATGGTGGTCGTCAGTGTTATCCATACAAATATAAAAAGGATGTCAAAATTCTCTGAGGTACTGAACTGAGTGCCCCAGTGTATATTGCAAGATTAAAACCTTCAACGCTAACTGAAATGAAGACACAGTTGAAGAATCTGTTTGAATGTTTGGGCTTCGCTCGCTTTATTTCAGTTCCCACGCCACGCAGGTAATTGCCTCTGGAGACATGAGGAGGGGGAATGACATCATCAAATTACGTCACAAGTCTTATTTCCGAGATTGCCAGTAGAGTCGCATGAATCAGGGGGTATAAAATTGTTTGTAGTAGTTCCTACTAGGTTGCTCTGCATCCGCTCCGATTTTCACTGTCTTCAATTTTCTGGCTGGGATGGGACTGTCTGGTATAATAGAAGGTCTATGCTTTTATGTTTACAAATGCTTATAATTTGAATTAAAAAAATTATAAATTTCACACATTTTGTATACAATTTGAAAGTTTGCAGGCGAAGCAGCAAGGGGGGTGTTAGTTATTTATAAAATACTTAATAATTTCACCTTGGTCAGAAAATAGCTGCAGTCTACCTCTTGACAAATATTGTATGGAACTTGATTTTGAAATATATGACATAGTTTTAGAGAATCTTAAATTGATTATAATAGTAGTCTATAGTTTTCCTAATGGAAATCAAAGGAACTCAATGTGAGAGAATGGACCATCATCAGTCGGAAGGCCGATCCGGAAGGAGCAAAGACCTTCGTCTGCCTGGTGGATGATTATCTTCTCTCAGCCATTAAGGCCAAGAGCAATAAGTTGAGGTTGGGGCTCTGGCAGGTCTCGGTGGTCGTACTGGCTAGGGACAATGCCAAGGGTGATCCAAGCCAACCTGCACCACAGTAGGGCTGCCTCGGCAGCCCTCTGTCAGTCCATGACTGCACATAACATCGACCTGGCCCTGATTTAAGAACCTTGGTTACACAAGGGCAGAATCGCAGGACTGGCCGATGCAAAAGGTAAGATAATTTCCTCTTGTTCCACCAATAATGCTAGGACTTGTATCTTGGTACGCAATGGTATGGAAGTATTTCCCCTGTTTGATTTCTGTTCCAGGGACATCACGACAGTGAGAATGACACTGAGCTCTGAGGAAGGGCATGGGGAGCTCATTGCCAACTCTGTGTACCTTCCCTACAATGCTCAGGATCCACCCCCTTCCAGGGAACTAGAAGCCCTGGTAGAAAAACAATCCATTGGTGGGCGGCACCTTTTGGTCAGCTGCGACACCAATGCCAATCATGAAGCATGGGCCTAACTGACTCCAACAGGAGGTGTGAGTAACTATTAAACTTCATTGTTGCTAACGATCTATTCATTCTAAATCGGGGCAATGAACCCACGTTTAGGAATAGGGTTAGAGCTGAAGTCATAGACCTGACCCTTTGCAATGCGGTCACTCTAGGCCTAATTGACAACTGGCGGGTCTCTGACGAACCTTCTCTTTCTGATCATCTGTACATTCGTTTTGATATCAAAGCTAAAATGTCAGCTTTTTCCTCTCCTCACCGAAATCCTAGGTGGACGGACTGGGAGTCCTATGCTGCGGAGCTTTCGGCCATTGCGGGCTTGGGTCCCGGGGGGGGGGGGGGGGTAGAGTACGAATAAGGTCTGTCGTGGAACTGGAGCAGGCGGCATCCTGTTTACAGGATGCGATCCTCGAAAGTTTCCACGACAACTGTCCAATTTCAAACACACCGCCTAGATCAAAAATCGGGTGGTGGTCAAAATCCCTGGAAGCTAAGAAAAGGCGCGTAGAATGCTTTTTAATCGCTCTAAGGTGGTCAACTGTCGCGAAGAGTATCGTTTAGCTCTTAACGACTACAATTCATCCATTCGTGATGCCAAGAAGGCTTCATGGCAAACCTTTTGTAGGGGCATTGACTCCATCAAAGAGGCAGCCAGAATCCAGAAAATCTTGGCTAGCGAACCTATCAACCCCATGGGCAGTCTGAGAACCAGCTCAGGGGAATTGACAACTTTACCTGGTGAAACGCTCAAGCTCCTTCTGGAGTGTCATTTCCCAGGGATTCTCGTTGACGATGCTCTGGAAGCCTCTGGCCCTCGAGAGATTAGCTCTACACCAAGGGCAACTCGAGAGGACTGGAGGCAAGCTAGACGCATAGTCACCGTTTCTAAAGTTAAATGGGCAATCGACAAGTTCAGCCCATTTAAATCCCCAGGAGGCGATGGCGTCTTTCCTGCATTGTTGCAGAAGGGCCCACCGAACCTCCACTTTCTACTTTGCGAAATCTTCAGGGCGGGTCTTGCCTTCGGGTATATTCCTCAGTCCTGGAGAGTTAGCAAAGTAGTTTTTATTCCTAAGCGGGGTCGTGGTGACTACACGAACGCCAAATCCTTTAGGCCAATTAGTCTTTCCTCGTTTCTGGTGAAGACCATGGAGAGACTCGTAGAATTCCACATTCGAGAAGGGGCGCTTAAAGACTCCCCTTTACATCGAAATCAACATGCGTATCTCCCGGGGAAGTCTTGCGAGTCTGCCCTCCATTGTTTGGTCAGTCACCTTGAACATTCCCTGGAGAACAAAGAAATTGCTCTAGGAGCCTTTTTGGATATGGAGGGGGCATTCAACAACACCTCATATCAGTCAATTATTCGTGCGCTGGGACAACGTGGTGTAGAGCACACCATTTGTAGGTGGGTCGACCACATGTTACGGGGCAGAAGTATTCAATCAACCCTTCTAAGTGAGGTGGTGGAGATTTCTGCGAGCCGAGGATGCCCGCAGGTGGGAGTCCTCTCACCCCTCCTGTGGGACCTGGTGGTGGATGATCCCCTAGTCAGCATCACGGAAAAGGGTATTTTCATACAGGACTATGCGGACGATCTTGTCCTATTGGTCCCTGGCAAGTATCAGGGCACGGTTACGGACATCATGAACGATAGTCTGGAAGCAGTGAACTCTTGGTGTGTACGAGAAGGGCTTGCAATAAACCCTTCCCAGACAGTAATTGTCCCCTTCACCAGGAAAAGGGTTCAGGGCTCCTTCAGAGGCCTGCCCCTTGGTGGAGTGTCTCTGCCTGTTTCATCGTCGGTTAAGTATCTGGGAGTAATCCTTGATCAGAAACTGACATGGAAATTGCACCTTGATAAAGTCATCCGCAGAGCTAAATGGTCCTTCGTGACCACTTGGCGCTGCGTGGGCTCCACATGGGCCTGTTACCCCATGTCTGCCACTGGCTTTACACAGCGGTCATTAGACCACAAATTATTTACGGGGCTTTGATCTGGTGGCCTAAGGTCAATCAGGTAACTGTCCGGGGTAGGCTTTCAAGCCTACAAAGACTTGCCTGCATGTGCATGACAGGGGCCTTTAGGTCGACCCCTTCAATTGAACTGGAGGTTCTTCTTAACCTGCCGCCCCTTGATCTCTTCATTATTGGGGAGGCTCGGGCGGCGGCTTACAGGCTTCAACTGACTGGCCACTGGAGGGGGTCCTGCACAGGTCACTCCTCAGTGGTGAATCTAGTAAACGATGAGGTACTCTCAATGAAGTCTGACTTCATTGGGACTAAGTATCTTTTCAGCAGACCCTATACTGTGGACTTCAGGTCGAGGGAGTACTGGGACGGTGTTAGTAGCCCGGTTTCTTCTCACGACCGAATTGTATGGTTCACAGACGGGTCAAGAATGGGCAACAGAGCTGGATTTGGTGTCTATAAGGCGACCCTAGGACCAACGCTAGCGTGAGCCTGGGAGCGTATGGCACCGTTTTCCAAGCTGAAGTCGCCGCAATCCTTCATTGTGCCGCCCAGGCGGTCGAGAGAGGGGTTTGCGGGAAACATATCCACATCCTCTCAGACAGTCAGGCGGCCTTAGGGGCTCTTGACTCCTGGAAGGTTTCGTCTGGTCTAGTCTGGGAATGTGTGGAGTCCCTCAGCATCCTGGGCTCAAGAAATCAGGTCTTGCTGGAATGGATCCCAGGACATAGGGGATTAGAAGGCAACGAGCAGGCCGATGCCTTGGCTAGGGAAGGTGCTCTCAAGCCCTTCATTGGTCCTGAGCCGGCTCGCGGCGTTTCGGCTGCAGCTGTCAAAACAGCAATCAAAAACTGGGTCAGTGCCAGACATCTGGAAAGATGGCGGCGGTTCCCAGGGCAAAGATTCGGCAAGGTTCTTGTCAGAAATCCTTCCCAGAAGTTAACAAAGTCACTTCTCGGGTTGAGTAAATTGCACGTCAAGCTGGTGGTGGAACTCATCACCGGTCACAGCAAATTCCGGAGGCATCTAAGAACAGTGGGACTCTTTACGGAGGATCCCATCTGTCGCCTCTGTGGGGAGGACGAAGAGTCGGCAGAACACATTGTCCTGGAGTGTGAGGCTCTTGGTGCCAGGAGAAGAGTACTTTTTGAAGGCTCACCTCTGGGACAGTCGGAAATCACTAATCTAGTGAAGAAGCTCCTTGACCTGGTCAAGGATTGCCAGCTTTACGACGATTAGGCACCGGGATTGGCACAAAAAAGCCTCAGGCTTCGTTGCAAGGGTTGGCTGGACCAACTGTACATCCCATTTCAAACTAACTAACTAACTAATGAAAATCAACATACATTTTTGATCATTTAGGGAATTTACTTATGTCTTTTTCTCAGCCTAAATGCCAAAATTTTAATATCATTGAGGGAGACTTTAACTCAAGTTTTGATGTTACTCAAAATAAACAACAAAGTGTTATAGAACTGAAGAATTCACTTCAGCAGTTTAAATTTATTTATGCTAACTGTGATCAAACAAGAGGTTTGGTTTGCTTAGATATTGTTCTTACAAACATTGATAGGGCTATTTTATTTTCTGACGTTGTTAGTTTCCCATTTTCGGATCTTAGTTGTGTATCACTTAAGCTAATTAGGCCTAAGAATCACTTAAGCTAATTAGGCCTAAGAATGTTACAGAATATCCTGCCTCTGGTTCTAAGGCTATTAGCTCTAGAGAAATGGATTATATAAAAATCGGTAATTTCAGAAATGTACTATCCAATTTTAGCTGGGATATTTTGCTCAATAATATTAAAAATTATCCTCCTTATTTAATTTTTGACACATTTTTTGGCGTTTCTATTGATCCTTTTGAAATGAATATTCCAAAAAGAAAGTGCAATGTTAAAAAAACTAGTAATGATACTATAAAGAAGAAGTCTAAAATAATGATTGGTACACTCCAGAATTAGCTAGCATGAAAAACAAAGTTCTTTTACATTTAGATGTATACAAACGGCAAAAGTCTGTAAATAATATATTAAGTTACTGTGAGTACAAACAGGCCACTAACGAAGTTAAAAAAAGTCAACCACTAAAGCTATAGAGTGTTAGCATGTAGGATTCTTAAAGTGTTTGATGATAAGGGTTTTGCTCAGGCTACATTCTATGACCTGAGCAAGGCCGCTGGCTGTGTTGACCACTCTGCTATATTAAGAAAATTTCCATATTAAGGAATTAATAATCAGGCCCGCGGTTTGCATGTAACGCGCTATGGGCCTGGGCCCGATCTCCGCCCCTCCCCCTTCCATCAACTGGGTTTATAAAATGGGTTTATATATGAAAAAACTTCAAATTCAACCTAATTTAGCTTTTATTTCAGGTGAAACTACAAACATAAATTCTCAAAACTTTACATGATTGGTCGTTTCCTACATTTTTTCTCAGCAAACTCGTTAATGACATCATCAAAGTTCATTTTTAGGGTTACATCACTTTCGGTACACATTATCATTAAATTGTTCAGCTTAGTTTGTTCAAGTGTTGACCTAGTCACTGACTTAATCCTTTTTAGAGCTGAAAACCCTCGTTCACTCGAGCAGTTCGTCATTGATAGAGTTAAATAGATCCTCATGGCTACTTCCAGGTTTGGGAAAGTAGAGACAAGACCTGTTTCAGAACTTCTTAAATACTTGTATGCGTCTCGAAGTCTCTCTATACTATCAACCTTTAAGAACTGCTTGAAATGAAGGCACTCCTCTCCAAAACTATCCACATCTATATCATTGCAGTAGAATAATGCGAGTCGTTCTGCCTGGGTTTTGATTGTTTGAGGTTCTTTGTCCTGTAATATCAAAACTTTCAGTACTTTTACATTGAAGATGACAGATAAAAAATCAAATCAAAACATATAATACATTGTTACCTGTGTGTTACCTTCAATTTAAAAATAATATGTAAAGCTTTCTAGTATTACATTAAGTATTAAGTGAAAATAAATTAAACTAGAATGACAGGTACACACATAGTATAAAAATAATATGTTGAAAAGGAGGTTGAAAATTAAAAATATCTTACCTTAAAATTGTTAAATAGCTCAAATCTGTCTCCAAGAGAAGCATAGCTTTGTGTTCTTGTGTCGAGCTATGCCGTAAGATTGTCAACTATTGTTAAAAAAACTTCTGTCCTAAATTTGGTTTTAGGGTCCATATTCGTGTCAAAACTTTCTCTTTTCTCGTCTGCATCTGCAAATAGTGTTGGTTTCTTTTTTTTTTTTTTTTTTTTTGTAGTTGGCGGCTTGCATTCCACACATTTTTGTTGCTTCATTCTCAAAGTGATCAAAGTTGTCCCTCTTTTCTTCTAAGAACATTTTAAGCGTTTGTAATTGTTTAACTGCCGCAAGAAAATTCAACTCTTCTTTTTGTAAGTTTGAACTAACTTTATCAATTATTCTCATTAACAAATCATTCCACAGTACAGTAAGAAAAGCCGTATCAAACTTTCCCAACTGTTTGCTAAGCCCCTCAGCCACCACTATCGTTTCAGGTGTTTGTGAAACATCTTGAGATAGGTTTTTCAGCACAAGTTCAAACTCTTTTTAACCATTAGATAAAGCGTGCACAGCGTCTGCTCTAGCAGACCATCTAGTCTGGCTTAAATTTTTCGGTAAAGTGAGCGTGTCACTGTTTTTGTTTTGCTTTCGCCTTTCTTTGTTTTCATTTTTGATACATTCTCTCAACAATCCCCATCGGTAAGTTGACCCCGCGAAGAAAGTAAAAAGTCCTTGTAAAAACTAAAAATACCTAGTCACTTCAGGGCATGATTTTTCGGCTGCAAAAACTCCAACTAAATTCAAGGAATGTGCAGCACACGGAACATAATCTGCTTTGTTATTTTCGGATTTTATTCTTGCCTGTAGACCTGTGTAGTAACCTGACATGTTAGATGCATTGTCGTAGCTTTGTCCTCGGCAATTTTCAATATCTAAGTTTAGATTTTTAAGTAAAGTTAAAACTGCTTGTTGTAGGCTTTCCGCTTTATGACCAACACCAGGTAAAAGTTGTACGAGACGTTCTTTAGCACACGCATCGTTCAGTGAAACGTATCAACTGCTAACTGGTCAGTGTGCGACACGTCCGGCGTAGAATCAACTATCAGAGAAAAAAAAAGCTTCTTCGAGTTCTTTAATTATTTTGTTTAAGACTTTAGTGCCCATAATTGAAATGAATTCGTCACAGGTGTCAGACGAAAGGTAAGACACATTGCCTGACCCTTTGTTTCCATATTTCTCTATATGATGAGATAGGAACGGATCATATTCACTCAAGAGTTCAAGACAGCCTAGAAATAGACCATTAGATAAGGAACCAAATGTTTGGTTGTCTCCTTGGAAAGGAAGGCCTCTCAATGCCAAAAATCGAACGACGCTAACTACTCTCGATAAAACTTCTCTCCAATATTTCACTTCTTTTTCATATTGAGATAACAATAAAGTATCTACTGATGTGGTTTTTTTCTGTACAAAAATGTACAAATATTTTTCCTGTGGTCACTTGATTGCTCGTGACTTTTAACGAGCACACTTGCGTGTTTCCAATCGTTAAATCCTGTACTAAACGCAGTTTGTTTACTTTCTATCTGAAATAATAAGCATGGGATACAAAAAACACAACCTTTTGATTTGGAATACAATAACCAATCTCTGTTATAAGATTCCCCATTGGGTAAAACACATGAGAAGATTTTGTCAGATAATGTACGCTTTTTGTCTGGATAAATTCTGACAGAATTCGAAAAATCAATATTCAAGTTTTGCTTTACGTTTGTAGTTAAGATTGTTTTTAGCACATATTCATCTTTAGTATTCCAAGTAGCCGGGTCATCAAGATCAAATAAAAATGAAACTGAAGATGAGGTGGTTGGCTTTGTACAGCCGGGTTTAAAATTTAAATTTATTGTACCTGTGCTTGTACTCGGCAGTACCTCACTTACTGAATCATCAGTTTCAGTCGTAACTAGTTCAGCTGATTGATAAACATCGTCACTGCTTCTGGGTTTACATACCTCTTCCCTCGACAGGGTAGGTCCCTCCTCATCTTCAGGGCCTTCTAATGCGACAGTTACTACAGTTACAGTTTTTTGTTCACTGAAAAAACTACTTATTTTAGGGACTTTCTGTAACACTTTTTCACTGTCCAAAAGCTTTTTAGCCGCCCTCTTTCTAAATTCACTGCCACTTGGTTTTTTTACTCATTTCACAAATCACAGAACAAGCATTTTATTCTACTATTTGTACCATTTATGATAAAAGATCAAACCGAACATAAATACAAATACAATCGCATTAAAATAGTTAGCAAAAACACATCAATAAACTTATTCACAAGCCAACTAATAACGTCTCACGCGATTGCACAAAACGAACTGACAAAGAAAGACAAAGCAAAGATCAAGTAGCAACATGCAGGCAGTGACAGTGATGAGTCATGCGTGAAGCGGGGGAGTGGGGGGAGGAGTGGAGAGGGTTGGTGGGCGATTCGTTGGCGCGTGATTTTAAAAAATGGCGCGCAATCCATTGGCGCGTGATTTTAAAATATTTTCTCTTGTTTGCGCCCCCCTCAATCTTGCGCCCTGGGCCCGGGCCCACTGGGCCCATTTACAAAAGAGGCCCTGTTAATAATACTAGTATAAATATGTTCTGGAATTTCTAGAAAACCGAAATCAAATTGTTTGTGTAGGTAATAATATATCTACTACAGTAATTAAGTTGGTATTAAATTTGGTATAACACATGGTTCTATACTGGGCTCTTTTTGTTCCTAGTAATGATAAATGATTTACCCGCATTCTTAAATTCTTTCTAAGTGTTGTATGCGGATGACACCACTTTGTTATCAATACAATAAAATTCATAAGAAAACAAATACAATTATTTTCCTTAAGGTCCTTAACATGTTCAGGCCTTGTAATGTCTTTAAGGGCTTTCGTTGTAAACTTTCCTGTGGTCCAAGAATGCGGTCTAATTTATTACTCTATGACTGAATACAAACTACCTCATGAAAGAACAAGAACGCCTGTAATTTGGTGATGAAAAACAAACAACTGTTCTTACTAAATTGTAATTGTCAATTGCTCATTTCATTCCTCATTGGTTATTAGTTGTTTTGTTAGGATAAGACATAATTGTCTTCTTAGTTTAACCTTTTCTATTACTTTTAGGTGTTCCTTAATTCGTATTGATTTAATTTTCATTTAAAAGACAAGATTATAATAAAGTAGAGAATTTCTTATTCCGCGTTAATGCTGTCCAATAACTAGTTGTTTACTGAAATAACATTTGGCCTTTTGACATGCCTGAAAAACCTTGTGTGGATCGCGTAGAGGGTAGTTCACAAGAGATAAAGTTTGAGAGGGAAATCACTCAAACAGATAAGCTAAATAAGCGTTTATTAGCTTCTTGTTTGCAGTTTATAAATTCCGACAAAAATAATCGTTTCACTGTCACACAAACACCTGACAATAACTTAAAAGAACAATCTCAAAATAAGGATTTTGAACAGTAAATTATAATAAGGATTTTGAACCCTTCCAGGATAGCTAGGCCAGACCTACATTGTTATTGTTCAGATCCAGTCAAAATTTGCAGAAGATAAAATTATTTATTCCAGACACAGTTAAGTAGTTTACATTACCAACATGATGGAAGATATATTTTCAGAGGAGTTAGTAGACACTCCAGATGATATTGAACGTGTAATAGAAGGTGATATGGATGAGATTATAGGTGGATCAGGTAAGTCACTAAATTGATAGTAGGCCTAGGTAATTATTTCACGTAGCACACTATGCATTTCTCAAGTTTTTTTCTCAAAACACACATGTAATTGGATAATTTTCAAAGTACTCAAATAATTTTGGTATTTATGCAGTTATTGCCACCAAACTGAATTGGAAAATTTGTCTTGAAATTAGTCTAGAATTGACTGTATTTTCACGAGATATGCTTTTTATTCTGCAGAAATCACATATTTTATTCGAATGAAACCAATATCACAACTTATAGTTCTTGACATATTTCCTTTAATTAAAATGGTACTTTAATTATCCTTTGTTTAATTCAGATTTGATTTTTAGTGCTGAATACGAAATTGAAAAACTATTTTGGTCTATTACAATTATTTCTCAATATATAAGGGAAAAACTGTTTTCACGGCGAATCACAATTAGCGGCCATAACTTGATCATTATATGCAACAACTTTTAAAAAAAGCTCTATATTCCTACCGAAGTGTCGGCTGGCAGGCCGTCACTTAGGCCAGGCACATGAATTTAATGCAAATTACGAATTAAAACCATGCATTCTACCGTAAAATTCGAAAAACTAATGTTACAACTTTTAATATTTTTGACATATTTCCGTTAATTTAAATGGTACTTTAATCCTCTTAATTTTTTATTTTGATGTGTTTTTTTGTGCTGAATATGAATTTGAAAACTAATTTAGTCTATTTCAATTATATTTTGAAATATAACGGAAAAACTACTTTCGTGGCAAATTGTGATTAGCGGCCATTTACTCGATCATTATATATAAAAACTATTAGGCTTAGTCACAAAAATGGAATTCAATTTTATTCCTGCCGGAGTGACAGCCAGTAGGCCGTCACGGTTGCTAGGCACCCAAATTTAATGTAAATTACAAACTTTTGTTGGGTAAGTAGACAATTAGGATAAGTCAGGTTATGTTTGGTTAGGTCAGTAAAAAAGTATTTTTCTGGCTGAAAAACTAGTTTTTACAGCAAAACCAATTAGGGCCTGTATATTCATGTTCAGCATAAATTACATGTGAAATGAATAAAAAACACCTGTCGAAAAATAGCAATTTTTAAAAAAGTTGGTTTTTTCACCATAAGATAAAAAAATAGTTTTTCGATTTTTCACTAAAAAACAAGTTTTCCACAGATGAAATCAACCTCTTTAACCCTCCGATGGTTTAATGTCGAACGATCGACCTTTACAACGTATCTGCCATGGTTTAGAGTTGAAAAATCGACCTTCACTATTTCGTTTCTTACGGGTGTTCATCCTTCACTAAACATCCTATATCATATGTCATTTGAAACAGCTGGTTCTACTGTTTAGTCTGGTGAAAGTCTTATTTGGATGGCGTTGGCCTAGACTAAAAAAAATACAATTCCATAATTGACAGTTCCAACTATCAGCGCGCCATTGTTGTTTACTACTGTGTCGCATGTTCGTTGTTTTGGTGGTAATAATGTTTCGTTTTTAGTGGTTTTTACGTGAAAATGTCTGAATTACATACGAGTGAGATTGATAGGGAGTTGTTCAATGATTCTGGAGACTCCAAATTACAACACTTCTGGAGACCATCTGGAGACATGCAGTGGTAATGACCCACCCGCCCACCCATACACGTACTGTGGTAATGACCCACCCATACACGTACAGTGTTAATGACCCACCCATACACGTACAGTGGTATTGACCCACCCATACACGTACAGTGATAATGACCCACCCACCCACCAATACACGTACAGTGGTATTGACCCACCCATACACGTACAGTGGTATTGACCCACCCATACACGTACAGTATGGGTATATATCAATGGGTGGTATATATCAATACCACTGTACGTGTATGGGTGGGCGGGTGGGTCAATACCGCTGTACGTGTATGGGTGGGCGGGTGGGATAGTACCACTGTACGTGTATGGGTGGGCGGGTGGGTCATTACCACAGTACGTGTATGGGTGGGCGGGTGGATTAACAAACATATTTCTACACTAGTGATTTCAACAGGCGGTGCTTCTTTCATGTGAGTGTGTCGTAGCGTCAGTCTGTTGTGTGGTACTCCGCTTTGTACAACTACCTCGGGTACCATGACTATATACATGACTATATATATATGACTATATACAGGAAAAGAGAGCTCCCATCAACGGGAGTGAGTCAGATTGAGCGGTTTTCACCATTGCGCCTGTATATAGTTTTTTACATAACTTATTTATTTTAGTAATGAAGTCCTTACAAGTTTATATTTTCTTATTCAGTTATAAATTTTGCACAAAAAGGCTATCTTAGATTTTTTGTATTGTACATAGTGAAAGTTTGTGTGTGTGTAAAGTGTGAAAAACATTGTGGATTTTCTTATTCTTCCTCTTCTCTCCGTTAAAGAAAATCCCAAACTACTTGTTAAGTCATTTTGAAATACATATAATAATACTCCATAGGTTTATGAACAAAATGATGTATAATAAACCCTATTTAGATAAAAAATAATTTTTGTACAGATTTTTAAAAATAAGGCTGCAAATTGGCAAAAATGGGCTGAACCACCATAGGTAAAATAGTGAACCATCGGAGGGTTAAGGGATATAAACTCATATATTTCATCACTTTTGCAACAAGAAATTCTATTGTTAGAGGTGGCAAGAAAGTGCTTAATTACCAAATTTTTTGGGGGGAAAAGTCGGGAAAACTATGAAAATAACAAAAAACTTTTATGAAATAACAAAAAAATTTTTTTTGGTTTACTACTACTACTGTGGTATTAGTGGACTTGTCTTCTAAGGTCAGTTTGCTGATGTCCTATCTCTCATAATGAAAATACTAAATTCATGACCACTGTACGTGTAGAGGTGGGTGGGAGGAACTTGACCACTTTACGTGTAGAGGTGGGTGGGAGGGTCATGACCATTGTACTTGTAGGGATGAGTGGGAGGGCCATGACTACTGTACATGTAGGGGTGTTTGGGAGGATCATGACTACTGTATGTGTAGGGGTGGGTGGGAGGATCATGACCACTGTACGTGTAGGGGTGGGTGGGTGGGTGGGAGGACATGTAAATAACTGGACATATAAAATTAACATTAAATAACTGGAGGTATAAAAAATGCTTTCAACGAACATTGAAGTTATTATTTAATCATTATAAATCAGAACTTACTAAAAAAAAATTCCCTTATTGAAGGGTTGATTAAAATATCATCTCAAAATCAGCAAATAAGGGGTAGGTGTTTTGGCTCAACATTATCAGGCGGAGGGCTTCTTGTTACGAGGACAAGACTTTGCGGATTAGCTGGAAAATGGAGATCTACCGAGAATCTGTTGGCCTATTGAATATTAATAAAGTGGTAGGACACCTCAATGATTTCACTTCCGTTGTTGATGGAATCGATTTAATAAAATGTCAAGGTGAGTAGAAAATTCTAAGGGATCAGGAGTCTACCGTTTCCAGAGCCACCACCAACTTCCCTCCCCACTCATAAATATTGCAACTTATTGAGTGGATTCTGAATGTTATAAGAGAACTGAGAACCTATCGCCTACATCCAAGCTCCTACTCTACTCTACTCTAAGCCTACTCTAAGCTCCCTTGTAATTGGGTAACCAATATTGATTAACAATAATTACAGTTATCTGTAATTATACAAGAAGTATACTTAATATGTTATTAAAAAAATATGTATAGACCTAGTGTCTAACCAAATGTAATTGTATTTTAGGCAGGGAAAGTGGAAATGAAGGGGCAAAAAATGAAGATGAGAATGCTAAAGACACAGATAAAGTAAAAGTCAAGAGAAAACTTGGTCCTCGACCAACATTAAATGCTCAGAGGTAAGACCAATTTTAAGTAAAAAAATATATTTGTAATGAGAGGTTAGTAAAATCAGCTTGAAAATAGTAAAATCACCAGTATACCATTATAGTAAAGTCTAGAATCATAACTTAATTGAATATAAGCCTAGTAAAGCTGTAACAGATGACCAGGTTGACTACATGATACATAATATGTAACTTATGCACATAATATGGTAATATATATCATATTATGGTAGAATTTTTTATTGCTTTCATAATGGATTAAAGATATCTAATACTTAATTGGTCCTTAGAAGTAAACAAACATATTTAAAGGGTTAAAATCAAGTTTGTTTCTATTGATGGACACTTTTTGCATCATGTTTAAAACCTCTTAATGCCTGGTACAAGAAATCATTCAAATAAAAATGTTATTTACTGAAAAATATATTATTAACAATCAAATAAATATACATATGCAGGTAAAAAAAAAATTAAATAAGTTGGATTAAGAAATATGGCTTGGTGCCATATATGGCACAGTGGTCCACTACGGATAATTTGTACATATTTGGTTTGTTCCATTTTTGGCACTTTGGGATTAAAATGAAACAAAGATTAATTTGTAATGGAACTTTATTTTTTTGTTTGGAAGTGTTTATTTATGAAAATCAACAAAACAGTTCTTAACTTTCTTTTAATACATAAATGAACATTGCATTTAGCACACTTGATATAAGACTTGTCTTTGCAAAAAGGGTGCCTACAACGTTGCCTTTCATCTGTGTATGTCGGCCAGTGTCCAACACTGTCACGGCGTACTATTGGTGTAGGGATTGGCTTGGCTGGTCCGCTGGTCCCCTGTGTTCTTTGTTGTCCTGTTCATGATCAATAAATGATGCAGAAGTAGAAGGCAGCCCTCTCTTCGTTAAGTCAATAGACAGACAATAGACAAATCTCTTTATTCATATAATTACACATCTGTGTACAACAAATAGCGTCAAACTTAAATTAATCCTATGCTAGTTACATATTGTAAAATTCTTCAAATGAATACAGTGCTTTATTTACTAAATAATTTTTAAGCAATTTTCTAAATTTAACAATATCTTTCTCAATTTTAATGGCGTTTGGCAGAGAATTTAAAAACTTTGCTCCCATATATGACGTCTTTCTCTTAAATAGCTCAAGGTTATGCTGAGGGAGTACCAAAGTGTTTTTCCCCCTCGTGTTATAATTATGGATATCGCTATGTATCTTAATATCACTACCATGGTTTATCACGTACATTATGCACTCCAATATATATAGTCCATAAACAGTTAAAATTTGGAGACTAGCAAATTGATTTTTAACAGAATCATCAGATTTTAAATGTAAAATTATTCTGATTGCTTTTTTCTGTAAAATTAGGAGTTTATTTAGATTTTGAGTAGATGTTCCTCCATACACACAAATGCAATGTGAGATTGCACATGAGCATAAAATAGGTTTTTTAAATAAGTTTGGTTACATAAAAAATACATTCTTTTTAGGGCAAAAAGGCCTGAGTTAACTCTACTAATTACTTGATCAATGTGGCTGTTCCAATTTAAATTTTTATCAATTAATAAGCCTAAGAATTTTGTTTGATTAATCTGTGATACTTCGTCAGTATTGATAAAGATATTTGGTTGGAGTGCATTGTTATTTTGCGCTGTAGAAAAACATATATAGTTGGTCTTTTGTGAATTCAAAAATAAGTTATTTTTTATAAAGTGCTCTTGAAGTATTGCAAGTTCAATATGTGCTCCTATTTCCAATTCTTCTTCCGATTTAGCGGAGATGATCAAATTTGAGTCATCTGCATAAAAATATAATTCATTTTTAATATTGTTAAATCTACTAAGCAGCTTTGGTATTCCCTGCAGGTAGCAAAGAAAGAGAAGGGGACCAAGGATGGACCCCTGAGGAACCCCATATTTAATCTGTTGTGTCTTAGATGAGAATTTAAAAATTTTGTTTTTAGTAATATGTGAGATTTCAACAAACTGTGATCTATCACATAAATATGATTGAAACCATTTCAAATTTACCCCTTTAATGCCAAGTGACTGTAATTTTGATATTAAGATAGTATGTGAAATGCTATCAAAGGCCTTCGATAAATCCATGAAAATACCAGCTACAGTTTTTTTCTTATCAATTGAATCAATTATTGATTCAGTGAAATTAACGAGTGCGGTTACCACAGATTTACCTTTACGGAAACCATGTTGTTCAGTATCGAAAAGATTGTTAGCATCTAAATGTTTAACTAATCGCTCGTGCATGGCCTTTTCAAAAACTTTAGAAATAGATGGAAGTAATGATATTAATCGATAGTTTTTAATATCAGTTGCATCTCCTTTTTTAAGAATTGGAACTATTTTAGACATTTTGAGCTGTTTTGGAAAAGATCCTGTGATGAAAGAAGAGTTTATTAAATGCATTAAAGGTTTAATTAAAGATTCTTTTGCAATTTTTATTATTTTCAAAGGCACTTCATCGAATCCACTAGAAAATTTATTTTTTAAAGAATCTATTATCTTTATGACTTCAGATTCTTGTAAAGGGGGGCATCGGAAAGTCGAGGTTGGAGATGTACTTAAATTAGGTTGAAGATTTTGGTTTGAAGAAATATTTTTTGGAGTTTCATTAACCATTTTGTCAATTACATTTATAAAATAATCATTAAATAACCTACTTACAGTATGTGGATCGGAAATCAATTTGTCATTTTCCTTTAATTCTATATTTTCAGTTAATTTTCTTTTACAAGTATATTTGCCCGTTTCATTATTAATGATATCCCAAGTTGTCTTACTGATATTTTCAGAATTTTTAATTTTTTCATCAAAGTATTCTTTCTTTCTTTTTGTAAGATTCTTTTTGTATTGGTCATTTCTGTATTTCATTACTATTTTAAGATCTGGATTTTTTGTTTGTCTAGCTAATTTGTTTATTTGAACTAATTGATCCTTTTCTTGTTTAAGATCATCAGTTATCCAATTATTTTTATTATTTAATGTTTTTTTCTTCAAGACTTTTGGAAAGTTCAAATCAAAATAATATCGAAAAATGTTGTCAAATATATCATACTTATAATTTACAGGAGCTTGATAGACTAGATTCCAGTCCTCCTTTTTTATCATTTTTGTGAAATTTGAAATGTTTTCCTTAGAAAAATTCCTACTGATAAATGAGAGTGTATCAATTTTATTCACAAATTTTTCATTTAATAATTCTAATAATTGGCCGTCATGGTCAGACAAAGCTGTAATGAGTCCTGTTACCACGGTATTTTGACTATTTATATTTGTAAAAAAGTTATCGATGCAACTTTTTGAGGTTGCTGTGACTCTGGTTGGAAAATTAATAAGATGTGTCATTCCATGACAGGTGAGAATGCTTTTCAGTTCTCTTGTCTGAACAGAATTGTCGAGAACATTTATGTTAAAATCTCCGGTTATAAAGATTTCTACATCTTTCCGTGTTAGTATCTCCATAATTCTACCAAGTCGGACTAGAAATTCTGTGTTGTTAAACTGAGGAGTCCTGTATACACCTGCTATTATTATTGTTCTTTTGTTAATTTTAAACTCTGCCAAACAGCATTCAAACAACATATCCTCAGTTAATGAACTAATTTCTGAAAAGTCTAGCCGTCTGGCCTTTAAACCCTCTTCTGACATAATCAACACTCCGCCACCTTTCATTGTGGTGCGAGAATAGTGGGTTATGATGTCATAATGTCCTATGTTTAAACGTTTTAACTGTTCATTTGACATGTTATGCTCCGTTATTATAAAAATATTTGGCTTAGCTTCATTTAATATCATTTCTAAAGATTCAGTGCGGCCTTTAAGGTCCTGGACATTTTGGTGGAAAATTTTAAGGTGTGAATTATTTAACATGGATTCATGGTGTGAGCCAGAGAGGAGTTTAAAGGTAAGACATCAGACTTTGAAAGCTTAGGACTAATATTTACATTGGTTGAACTAATATTTACATGCTTAAGGCTACTATTTACATATGTACAAGGATTTGATAGCACACTATTTTCTTGAGGTTTAGTGAGGTGGTGATCATCTATGGGGCTATTCATATTAGAATTGGGTTGAATCTCATCAGAGCCTGGAGAGTGTGCAGCAAAATCTTCAATGTACAAGAGGGTGTTGGAGTGGTTTGGTATTACACTTAATTCCGGACTGTCTTCAACTAATCTTCTTATGTCACCTACTAACGGGGGGAAATCCTCCATTGATGATATGTTGGGTTGAGGGATTCTTCCACTTTCTCTGGCCTCCTCTATTGCTTCTTTCAGCTTTTTTACAAAAACCTGATGAGGAAGTCCGTTTCTTAGCACCCTAATTGACTGTTCGTTGTAAATGACAATAATAACTGATGCCCCTGTTTTTTGTTGAAATTCCATGATGTTAGCAGCAAAGTGTTCCAGTTTAACTAAATCTCGAACACAGCCCGTTGGGGAGCAGACTAGTGTTTTAAGTCCTCTTGATTTGAATTCTTTGGTGAGCTGTCTGAATGCGCTGTCATACTCTTCTTTAATTGGTTTGGCATTAAATCTTGATTTAGTAATCAGGCCATAGACTGTAGCACCATTTTCTATCCGTTGGTATGTGAGTCTATTATCAATGCAGTCTGACTGTTGTGGCCTTCCAAATCTCTTTCTGAAGGCAACTGCAACTCCGGCAGTCATATTTCTATGGTCATGCAGGTCACCGGAGATGGCATGAGCAAAAGCCACGCTTGAGTCACTCTGAAATTCATCAAAAGCGTAGTTTATGTTGGTCTCAACAACAAATATTTTTTCTTTATTCATTGGAAACTTGAGAGATTTGTTGTTTTCTTGACTCAGTCCAGGCACGGAAGGTAAGTTCTGATTTGTTTTTACTAGCATTTCAGAGACTATTGCTGAAACTCTTGTCTTGCCCTTTTTATTAAAGTGCAGACCGTGAGACGTGAACAGGTGCCTCGGTAAGAGGTGCAAAGGCACAAGTTTGATATTTTGTGAACCTTTATCTACAATTTTTTCAAACTCAGCATTTATTCTTGCTACTTTTAAATCTAGTTTAGGTTGATCATGTCTCATTGGGACTGTTGCCAGTAAAAGGTTGGTTTGTTTAGAGTGTTGTATTGCAGTGTTTACATCTTCCATAAGTCTTTTTATGCCAGTTGACTCCACATTATTTGTCCCAGCTATAATCAAGAGATGGTCATTTTTGTCCAAGTCCTGGCAGATACCTTGTATTTCTTCAGTTACCATGTTAAATTTGGCACCAGGCCTGATGTAGGAACATACGTTGACTGAGGTTCTTTGCTGGATGAAATTACTTAAATTTTTCCCATGGCTGTCAGCCATAATAATAAGCCTAGGTTGTTTTATTTCAGGAAACGAATCCTTTAAGCTCTCCGTAGCAATACAAGTTGAAGTTTTTGTGTTGTCTTTGTAACGTTCAAGCTCTATTAGAAGTTTGTTGTTGTCTTCTTGGAGGATTTCTATTGAAGTTTGTAGGCTTTTAATTTCTATTTTATACTTCTGCATTTCTTCTTTCAGAATTTTAGTATGGAAACTTTCATAGCTATCAGCTTTTAATTCATTGAAAACTTTTTTATATTCTGTGTTAATATCTTTCTCTTTGAGTAAACTCTTCTCAAGTTCAATGCATCTATCAGTAACAGCATTTAGTTGATAATGCAAATCATAGTCAATAGTGGTATTTACACCAGCATCCTTCTGCCGTGGTTTCGTCTTCTGACTTTTCAGACTGACTTTGTTGTCTCTGTGGGAACTTGGTGTGCTTAGGGGATGTTCTAAAGAGCTTTTTCCACAGTTTGGCGTTTTAGAAACTGATTCTGTTTTTGAGCTACTTAATTTACTTGGTGATTTTAATAATTTCCATGATTTTTCAATCTCCTTAAGGGCTGCCTTATATGTAACAGCATGTTTGTTTGCCACGGTTTCAGGCCTAAAATTAAGCTTGTTTTCATGGTAGTGGCATAAGTCATTTTTATTAACTTTAGCAACTTCATTAGTTGCAAAAAAAGAAACCTCATATTTTATGACTTTTTTATAAGACTCACTGTCAATTTTAGTAATTTTTGCAGGCCAGTGAGGGTAACCCTTTACCTTGGCAAACACCAAACTATTAATCAAGAATTCAGTTTTGTTAATTACTCCTGAATATGGGGAAGCCATTTTTTACTCCATTAAACTAAAAAAGTAATAATAATGATAAAAAAAAACATTCCAATATTCCAACCAATAATAATAAAAATTATTAAGTCCTATGGCTTTATTTCATCCAGCACTGGTGGTTATATACTGTTTTTGATCACTCCAAACAATCTTTAAAATGATCACAGTATTATAGTAATAATTCACATTTAGTCATTCTAATAAAATGTTAAAATTATTTCAAACATCAAAAAAATTGTTTAAATTTATTCGTATTTATTAAAATAAAAGTATTTATTAAAATACTTTTTTATTTATTAAAAAAAGTGTCCAGTTATACAGTAATTATTAAATTTAAAATGAGCTAAAGTCTAATGTTTAATAGTACAGTAATGTTTGAATCATATGTTTCTGGAAGTTACTATCACTGTGGTTCAAAGTCTATCAGCTCCACTCCAGCTTGGCTTACTTTACAAGTTTGTTACTGCAGGTTGAAGTTGAGATAAGAGATCATTGCAAGGTGATCAAGATCAGCCTTTACTCCAACCAAACAGTTCAGTAATTCCTGTTAGAGATGGACTGCTGAAGTCAAATAGTTTTATTTCCTGTGCTTAAATTAAATGTTCAAAAAATATTTTTATTTAATCTTCTTATATTTTTAGTTAGTTTGCACCAGTACTTCAAGTAATAATACTTTGTGAAGAGAAAAAAGTCACAAATGTGTTTGTTGCGATAAATATTAATTTTAAATAAATGTTAAAACCATGTGCTCCACTTTAAAATCTGTAAGTAATTTTTTAATTTTAAAACTTTAAGTCATTTATGGATAAAAAATAATGTTTATAGTTTTTTTATTATAAGTAGTACTTATCTAATGATTTCAGCAACTTTTATCACTTATTTTCACTATTTTAATAACAAAAACTAGTTAATTAAAAAGAGCACAAATTGAAGCATTATTGAAATGGACTATAATTTTCATGTATTAAAACAGCTGTTTGGTAAATTATTTACTAAAATTTAATATTTGCTCTATGCCTTTTATGTTATGTTATTATTTAATTTGTTGATTTAAAAGAATATTATCGCCAGATGTTAAAATATTAGACAGTTTTATTGTTGAAGGAAAAGAATTGTATATTTTATGTTGTGTTCCAGAGTAAAAGTTTATCAGTACCTAAAACGTTTAGTTTTATTATTATTTCCACTGAATAATCAATCTCTAGTAAAAATTCTATTATGAGTAGAAAAGTGTAATTGTACTTTACAATTTGGCGACCGTGACAGGACTGGAAATTTATTAAATACTAAACCAGGTAGAATTAGGTCAAGAACATGGATATACTGAAGCGGCAAAGGACTTTATTGCGCAGTGTTTTTACAAGAAATATAAACAGTATAAAAGAACTGTTTGAAAATGATCCTCTTGATTTGGCTGAAATAGAAGTATCCTTCAACATTCTACAACAAAAAGCTGATGAACTACAAGCTATTGATAAAGAAATAAGGGACTTGCTGTTGAATGATGAAAATACAACTGAAAATGATTTTCTAGCTGAAACAACAAACACAGATAAGTATGTAGGTAATTATGAGTCCATTCGGCTAAAAGTTCAAAAAATTTTAAAACAAGAGGAGGCATTAAGTCAAGTAAGCTCTAACAACTTAGGACTAGGTTCTGACGCCAACTATAATTCAATATTAAATAAAAGAACCTATAGACTTCCAAAAATTGAAATCAAGAAATTTGACGGGGAACTTATCAATTGGCTACCTTTTTGGAGCCAGTTTGAGAAAATAGATATAGACCCTAGCATTACACCAGCAGATAAATTTCAGTACCTCTTGCTGTGTATAGTACCTGGTACTAGGGCCTATGAAGTTGTTCAAAGCTTCCCACCAATTGGACCAAACTATTCTAAAGTAACTGAAAGTTTGAAAACCCGATTTGGTAAAGATGATTTATTAGTAGAGGTATATGTTAGAGAGCTGCTTAAGATAGTCCTAACAAATTCACTAGAAAGTAAGAACCAGATGTCTCTCCAAGCTTTGTATGATAAACTTGAGTCTCATTTAAGAAATTTAGAAACTCTAGGTGTGACAACTGACAAATGCGCGTCTCTTCTTTACCCAATGGTAGAGTCCTGCATGCCGGAAGACCTCTTAAGAGCTTGGCAACGAAGTTCCCATCGTACAGGGAAAAGTCCTCAGGATCGCTTGAACAATTTAATGAAATTTATGCTTTCAGAAGTAGAGAGTGAACAAAGAATTGGATTGGCAATGTCTGGTTTTGGAACAGGTATAAACTCGAATCACAAGGAAAGTAAGCAGACTAAAAAATCTTTTTCACAGACACAAGATATGAAGCCTTCTACTTCTACTGCTGCTAGCTTGGTGTCTTTCGGTAAGTACGACAAATCCTTGATTTGCATATTTTGTGAAAAATCACATAAAAGTTCAGATTGTTTCTCAGCTCAGAAAATGGCTCTAGATGAAAAAACTCAAATCATAAAAGAAAAGAGGTGTTGTTTTTGTTGCTTAAAACCAGGCCACAGCATTAAACAATGCAAATCTAGTTTGAAATGTCCTCTGTGTAAAAAACGACACTTTGTCGTCATGTGCCCTAATTTTCATGTAAATAGTAATGTTTCTAGGCCTACTAATATGTTGAAACATGAGGCTAAAGTAACTTGTGCTCAGTTACAAGATAATGTGTTATCTAGTAGACCTAACCATTCTAACAAAGTATCTCATCCCAGAGTCTTTATGCAGACCTTAATAGCTAACCTGAGAAATCCTAATACCAACACCACCATACCTGTGCGCTTGTTGTTTGATATAGGCTCTGAGCGTTCGTATATAGCTCAGACTGTAGCTTGTGAGATTGAATACAAATCTTTGGGCCAAGAAAGAATAGTACATTCTTTGTTTGGTAATGTGAAAACTGCAGAAAACATCCATAACAAATATAGAGTTCATCTTTCAAACAAAGATGATTCGTACAGGTGTAACTTTGAAGTGTTGAGTCAGCCTAAGATTTGTGGGAATATCAATCATGTAACCAACGGGCCTTGGTTAAAAGAGTTGGTTAGTAAAGGCATCCATTTGACCGATATTGAAGAGTCAAATTTACCAATTAGTATTTTAATAGGAGCTGATGTGGCAGGTAAATTGTATACAGGAGATCGTCTCCAACTGGATTCTGGACTAGTGGCCATGAATACACTTCTAGGATGGACATTGATGGGTAAAGTACCAGGAGGCCCAACAGACTTAAGCGATTGTTTGTCTTCTCTTGTAACCAGTATGTTTATTCAAGATGCAAACATTGCAGATTTATGGAATCTAGACTTGATCGGGATAAAAGAACCTCCTGAGCACCAATCGGTGAAGGGAATTCAGATGGACGTCCAGGATCATTTTCTGCAAACAACAATTATTAATAAAGAGGGACGTTATGAAGTCAAACTTCCATTCATTGACAACCATCCTCCTCTACCAACAAACAAAGTATTGGCTGAGAAAAGACTTCAATCAGTATGTAAAAGGCTTAAAAACAAGGACTTGTTTTCTGAATATGACTCTGTGTTCAAGGACTGGAAAGAACAAGGCATAATCGAAATCGTACCGAGTGATGAGTTGGATAAAGACTGTCATTACTTACCACATAGACCTGTTGTGAAAGAGAGCAGCCAGACGACGAGAATTCGACCAGTATTCGATGCATCTGCTAGAGACAGAAACCAGCCTTCACTAAATGATTGCTTGGAGTGTGGACCTAACCTAATAGAACTGATTCCGACAGTTATGCTTCGTTTCAGAGAAGGAAGATTTGGAGTAGTTGCAGACATCGCTAAAGCATTCTTACAGATAGCAGTAAACGGAGAGGATATCGACAAACTTCGTTTTTTATGGTACAACAGTAATGATGAGATACTTGTATATAGACATAAACGGGTAGTATTTGGAGTGAAATGCAGTCCGTTCTTATTGGGAGCAGTAATTGATCTTCATCTTCAGAAAGCAACCACAAAACTTAGTGGAGATATAAATTTAGTTCAGAAATTGCAGAAGAATTTTTATGTTGACAACGTCTCAACTAGTGTAAATACTGTTCCAGAGGTTGACAAATTTATAGCTGTTGCTACTAGAGTAATGGCAGAGGGGAAATTTGATCTTCGTGGATGGATTGCAACTGGTCAATCTTCGAATGGAAGTGAACCTTCAATAGTCAATGTATTAGGTGTAAAATGGGACTATCAAAATGATCAATTATTTGTAGGATTAGACTGTATTAAAGATTTTGACCGCAATCACATTACCAAGAGAGAAATATTGTCAGTATCTCATAGAATATTTGACCCCTTAGGCTTCATTTCTCCTGTTATGTTATACCCGAAATTGCTACTACAGAAGATGTGGGATAAGAAAATAGATTGGGATACTGATGTTGAACCTAAAACTGCTGAGAGATTTTTACAATGGTTTGATGAATTACTTAGTCTTCAATACGTAAAAATACCTAGATGGTTAGGAGTAGAAGATACTTCAGTAGGTTGTACTATCCATACGTTCTGCGATGCTAGTAAAGATGCATATGCAGCAGTGATATTCTTGAGAGTTGAAACCGAAAACAAAGTGACAGTTCAACTATTAGCATCAAAGTCTAGGGTGGCACCTTTGAAAAGTCTTAGCATTCCTAGACTAGAATTGTTAGCCGCAACGGTGGGAGTACGTTTGACTGAGACAATTGTAAAATCTTTGAACTGGCAGAACATTCTTATCTTTTATTGGACAGATTCGACAACTGTATTAGGGTGGATAAGACAAGAATGTAATTGGAAAGTCTTTGTATGGAATCGAGTGTCAGAAATTACAAGTTGAGTAATTAATTGTAAATTACTCAAGGTGGGAGAATGAAATGGACTATAATTTTCATGTATTAAAACAGCTGTTTGGTAAATTATTTACTAAAATTTAATATTTGCTCTATGCCTTTTATGTTATGTTATTATTTAATTTGTTGATTTAAAAGAATATTATCGCCAGATGTTAAAATATTAGACAGTTTTATTGTTGAAGGAAAAGAATTGTATATTTTATGTTGTGTTCCAGAGTAAAAGTTTATCAGTACCTAAAACGTTTAGTTTTATTATTATTTCCACTGAATAATCAATCTCTAGTAAAAATTATATTATGAGTAGAAAAGTGTAATTGTACTTTACAATTATAAACAATTCCTTTAGCAGACGACTTCAATCTTTCCCTTGTTTAGATAACGATTCGGCCACTTCTATTTTGAATTCTAATAAATCCATAATATTTTGCCTACGTATTCCTTCTTTTTCACAGTCTCTTCTGTAGAGTAGCCAAGCTGACCCAATCGCCATTTGCAATGCTCTCAATTATAGATGTATCAAAAAAATACTTAAAATAGTCCACTGGACAACCTAACTCATTATCTTCAGAAGGTACCTTATTCCACTCTGGAAATAGTGTTTCACTTTGATCTCTAGGTACATCAAACCATACTGGGATTTCTTTACGCATCTTCTTACTTCTTTCTGTTGACACTTCCTGTTCAGATTCAGTGTCCTCTTGATCCGATGAGTCAGAAGAGCCGCCTGTGAACAAAATAACATTCTTAAGTTCATTTCATTTTGATTAGTTGGAAGATTCGCCTGTAAAGAAAACTACATAAATGCCTAAGTACATTTCAAACAACAGTATATTATTTGTGTTCTTTATATGAAGGGGATACAATGATATTGTGTTGGGTTTCACATAAACTGAAACAACGAAAAGGAATTTTTACCTTGAATGGAAATGACATGGCGATTTTGCTTTTGGCTTTTTTCTGGTGTGTAATCCGGATCTTCATCCGTATCATCTGCCAAGCTGTCTTCGCTGTCATCAGGGGGTATGAAGACTGATTGGCAATTCACTCGCTGCATCCTTTTCATCTAAATCAAAACATATTTACGTAAATATCATAAGTTTATTATTAGGCAATAAAAATAATTGAGATTCATTGTAGCCTATCAATGAAGGTTATATGACATTAGAGTAATTATAGTTTATATTATATTTCAAAATATAATATATTTCGATGTTCATTAGATTTATCATACAAAAGTAACAAAGTTGATTAACAGCCCAAGGTTCCATATTAGGCACAAAGGCTACATGGCCAATATCATGCTTATAGCCTAGAGGCCCATATGTGGCACAAACCTAAATTTGTCCATAAACAGCTGTGTAATTGAAGTACACACATTGTAAACGTGACAGGTTATAGTTTATAAGCATATAAATATGGTATGATTTTATGAGGGTACAGACTTACCTTGAAACAGGGTTGAAACAACTTGGAATGATATGATATTTCTGTAGTACACTTTTGTTGAGGTTAGCAGACACTTGTGACTGAGTAGTTCAAATTGTTACCACCAGATCACTCCACTGGTGTCCATTCAGTAGAGGTGAGTGCCAGAAATGGGCCAGTGGTCCAAAACAACTAAATGAAGTTAAAACAGTGAGAATAAAAAATATTTTCGGGTGTGTGCCATAAATGGCACCGCGGTCGTTAAGAGGTTGAATAGACACACTTGTTCTAAATTATGAGTAACATAATCAAGTTAGTAACTGATATCAAATGTTTTAAAAATACAACAAATTTTAATAATAGCAGTTTTGATTAAGCCTATTAGTTTTTGAGGTGTAAATCAGACAAAGTTTAAAATAAGTATCAAAACAATCTTACAATTTATGAATTGTTATGAATATGATTCTCTATCTTTGTGATCAAAATTTTAAAGTTTTTAATTGTGTTATAGTTTTACTTTTTTTAATTATCTGCCTTTAAAGTAATATTTAATACTCATTTTATAATTTGTTATTAATTTCATCCAGGTATCATTAAAATTATAACGAATTCTTCATTCAAATATCTATTACCTAAACATAACCAAAACGCAACTAACATATGATTAAACATTAAACATTTCAATAACATAATTTATCTAGAAATTATTATTTTCTTTACTCCAATTATGTCTGACATGCCTCAAACAATTCTTGAATCTGAAATATAGCTTACTTCTACATTTAAACTGATATCAATTGATTGTGAATTAAATTACTAATTTTACATATTTTTACCTAATTGAATCTACCATGGCCATTCAAGAATCTACCATGGACTTATGCTTATAAAGTTTGTATGAAATTGGTTTTGGATTCTGAGGAGGGCATGAAATGTGAAGCAACATATAAACATTGGTTTTACAGAACCTGTGTGGGCTTGATAAAGTCTGATTACAATCAACTTATGATGATATATGGAAGGAATGGACTTGCAATAGGGTAGATTGTACAGATGATTGCACTCAATCTCTTATACAGAAGTTTGACATCCTGGTCCAGGGCATTTCTCAGCTCACAAATAAAATGGATAAATTAAGTAATGTCCCAGAAGATGTAAAATATATTAAAGTCGACCTGCAAGACCTGAAAACCAAGATCGAATGGCTTGAACCTAGAGTAGAGGGATTGGAAGATAGTCACCAGATTTGAGATAAATGATATTGCTACAATTAGTTCCTCCCTCTTATCTCTCATATCTCATATGTCGGAAGTTGAAAAGCGAATGGACTCCATTCAAAAAGAAGTCAGCAATCTTTGAGTAAATGACCCAGAACCCAGTACCGTTGAACCTGTCCTTGAAGAAATGTTTGATAGAACCTGCCGATCCTACAATGTATTGGTTCACGGAGCTCCTGAGAGTAATAGCAAATCTGTGACTTACAAAATTAAATATGACAATGACTTGGTCTCTGGTATGATCAAACTGTTCTGTACAGCTGATGGAACTCACTCTTTTAAAACACATCGCTTGGGGGGACCTAACTCAAAAAAACCCAGGCCTTTGAAAATAGTATTCAGGGATTTGGCCAATGTGTCCGACTTTATGAAGAATTTCAATAGTGATATCCTTGAACTGAACTTATCAAACATTAGTGTATCCAGAGACAAAACTCCTAGAGAGAGGCAAATATTGAGCAACCTAAGAAGTGAACTTAAAAGACACACTGATATGGGAGAAGATGATCTCATGATTAAATACTGTAATGGTGTTTCCAAAATAGTTAAAAGCAACCCTCCTAAAAATTGAATTCGACACAGGCGTGATAGTCTCCTTGTTTACTAACAAAATGTAAATATGAACTGAGGACAAAACTACATGAACTATACGAGACTATTTCAACCTGTGTATACGACATCTTAGTTCTAACTGAGACTAATCTTCACGAATGTATCTCTAATCATGAACTGGACTTATCGATTTCATTACTTTTCACAAAGATCGCTCTGTGCTCACAAGTAACAAATCCTCTGGTGGTGTAGTCCTAATAACTGTTAGATCTTTTTTATGTGCAATAGAAGTGCGTTTTTCTGATCCTGGCATCGAAACTATATTCATATCTTTGAAAATACCTCATTCAACTCGTCTACTCATTGGTAGTGTATATATACCATCCCAGCAACCAAGTGATGTTTATTCTCGTTATGTTAATGTTGTCGAGGAGATTCTATCCGTTGAACCTGAGTACTTATCTGTCCTACTAATAGAAAACTTCAACTCACCTGATGTGATTATTTATTATTTTTTTATTTGATTTTTATCTGTTTTCTTTTGCTCTATGAGTTGCATACAATGTTAGTTTCAATGTTCAAATATTTAACCAATTTATTATTACGTTTGTTTAAACTTTGTTTCATTACTAAGAAGTGTTTATAACTATTGTTCAAACCTATTTATTGTATATGTATGTATAAATGGTGTTAACTGTAAATAAATAAATTTAGTTAAATGACTGTTTAGATGAGTTTGGAGGGGAAGAAACTACCCTTTGATGGTATGCCGACGTCACCAAAGTGTTCAACTGTTTCAGCAGTAGTCATTCTCATTCAAAGATGAAATTCTTGGCACTGGTGGCGTAGTGCTGTAACCCAGCTACTTGGGGACAAAGTGTTTGGTAGATTGTAAGCGATAGGTTTCATCCTCTGTCCCCTTAATACCGACACGGCGTCCGCTCAATGGTACTAGAAAAGTCTTGGGTGTCCATCTTGATGGTAGTTAGGATTCAGATGTTGTGTAGAGAAGAGAACTGAGTGTCAGACTTGTCAGTTACTTTATTTGGGACTTGGTGGAATTTCGATGGATTTAAATTAAACATTTTTAATGAATCCACAATTTTTAATTTTTGATTAATGCATTTTCGCCAGTTATGGCATCTTCAGATCATAATAACCAATTTGTACAAAAATATAAAACATATGTTAAAAATATAGAATTTGTAAATATTAAATAACATTGATGGATAAGTTGTTAAAATTTCAAAACAAGGTTTTTGAATTATTTAAATTGTTTTCTAGTTCATTTCTAATTACAGGTAAAAATATACTATTCAAATTAACAGATGGCTGAGAAATGTAGCCATCTTTTTTTAATGCCATGAATTTTATTTCTCTTTTTCCATGATTTTTCTTTGTATATAATAGACGACTCTTCAAATTTTATATCATGCTTGTTACTAATAGCATGTTCAACTAATTTTGATTGTTCAGTATTTTCAGTTTTACAATTATATACAGTAGAGTCTCGATTATCCACCATAAACGGGCCGGCGGAAGGGCGGATAAGCGTAAATGGCGGATAATGGGGAATGTTGAATAAAACCTAAATTACGTACACAGTAAACAGTTTACAGTATATTTTTATTTACTTACACGATTAAATGTAATACATAATTCATTATTCACTTTAAAACGGAAAAAAATATTTTAAACACATAAATTTAAACTGGTTGAGTTTATGGTAGTGGAAAAAGCTGGTGATTTTGGTCTGCCTTCCTGACGTTTCCCGCTTTTTTGCCGCTAAGTCTCGCCATCTCTGGAGCATCATAATGTCAACAGCCCTGGCTGCTTCTTGCTGCTCGACGTATTTAATGGCCGCTTCAAAGATTTTCACCCCTTCTTTATGTGCAATTTTTTGGGGCTCAATAGTCTCTGGTTCTTTGACATCTTGATCGTCACCGCTATTGACAAGTGTGACGATTTCTGCATCAGTTATTTCGTAACCTTCATCTGCTGTAAGCCACTCTCCTACTTCAACCGAAGTTGCGTCTTCACACCCAGGAATTCGTTGCAATGTGGGTAAAATATCTTCATGAATTTCATCATGCATGGTTCCGGCATTTTTATCCTCGCCCAACAGCTTTTTCCATGATCTGGCAATAGTATCTGCTCCGACATTGTCCCAGGCACTTGCAATCCAATAAGCCACATCTTTTAGATTTATACGTTTCAGCTTTGGAATCATGTCCTGGCCATCTTCTATTTCTTGTATCAGGGTGGAGAGAAGCCGTTTTCTATAGTTCCTCTTCAGTGTTTGCAAAACACCTTGATCCATAGGTTGGCAAATTGCAGTTATGTTGGGGGGGTAGGAACATGGCCTTTATATCCTGGTCGTTTAGATCATCTAAATCGGGATGACTTGGTGCATTATCTATAAGTAGAACTGCTTTTCTGGGTAGGTTATTCTCTTTCAAAAACTTTTCTGTAGATGGTACAAACTCTTTTAAAAACAATTCTTTAAAAATATCCCCGCTCATCCAAGCACTTTTTTGGTTAAAATATTTTACTGGCAGTGCGTGTTTCGCAATTCCCTTGAAAGCCCTTGGATTTTTCGCCTTTCCAATCATTGTCAGTTCCATTTTATGGTTTGCTGCACATTACTACAGGCCAAAATTGTTACTCTCTCTTTGCTGCGTTTGTAACCCGGAGCTGCTGCTTCGGTCCGAGCTGCAAGGCTCTTACTTGGTAACATTTTATAATTAAGGCCCGTTTCGTCACAGTTAAATATTTGGTCTCCTGTTAACTGCTCAGCTTCAATAAGTGTTTAAAATTCTTTCTTGAACCTTTCCATTTCTTCAAAGTTGGATGAAAATTTTTCACCACACATATTTAACTGCCGGATTTCATATAGTTTTTTCCAGCGGTCTAACCAACCAATGCTTGCTGTGAATTCTGTGTCGCCTTCATTAAATTCCTTTTGGAACTGCAACGCCTTTTCTTTTAATATAGGTCCTGAAATAGGCACTCCTTTGTCCCTAAATTGGGTAAACCAAATGAATAAGGCCTCACTATTTTTTTCGTAGTCACTTTTCTTCATCGTTTTTCTGTCTTTCAAGTCAATTTCAGTCACTCGTGAGGCACACCATTGTTCTAATTCTGATCTCTTTTTTTTCCAATCCCCAACAGTGCGACGACCAACGCCATAGTCATCGGCTACCTTCTGCAACGTCTCTCCTTTGTCCAGCCTTTTTAAAGCGTTGAGCTTGTCTTGCATTGATAACACAATCTTTTTTCTTTTGTTCCTCTCCATAATCCACTTCACCAAACAGCACTACAAACACTTATCACAAAAAATAACTTTAAATATATAAATAACTTTACCGAACACACGAGTAGCGGTACCCTTCAACGCAGGGGCGATCCAGCAACTGACAAAAATATGTAGAGAAATATACGGCCACGGTGCGGGAAGTGGTAGGTGGGGGCGGGGAAGGCGACTAACCGGTTTGGGCGTAGCGGTACAGTCGGTGACATATCAATAGAGCACGTACACTCGCTGATGACCACAAAATGTCCTCTGACTATTTTTGTTAAATTATATTAATTAAATAAAATGCCAAAGGTGCGGCGGATAACACGGAATGGCGGATAACCAAGTGGCGAATAATCGAGACTCTACTGTATGTACCTTTATTCTTGTTTTAACAGGTCTTGATGTTTGGCCGAGATATGTTTTATTGCATTCACAATTAATTTTGTATAAAATATTTTTTTTGATTGATTTTCATTTTTTGTTTTAATTTAGATAATTTACTGCAAAGGCTTTCTGATGATGTAAAAATTGTTTGAATATTAAATTTAGAATTAATTTTTTGAATTTTCTCTGAAAGATTTTTTACGTATGGTATGATTAAAGTTGTTACAGGTTTTTTTCATTGTCCTGACGATTGCATGCTTTTTTTAGGTTTATTTTCTCTCTTTAATTTTTGAATAAGTTTATTAAGATAGTTGTTCATTTTTAGAAAATGGGACATTTCTTCTTTTTTTGTAATTTTTATTTTTATTTGAAGATGAAATAATTTAAATATTGCCCACTGAATGTTTTTTTATGATATAAAGAGGTTTCAAGTTTATTGTTTTCTGTTTTGGTCATTAATATGTCTAGAAACAGAAGTTTTCCTTCTTCTTTTTCCATGGTAAATTTTATCGTTGGTCGTATTTCATTAATAAAATTTAACATGTATATCATCTTGGTTTTCCCAAATACAAAATATGTCGTCAACATAACAAAGCCATATTTTCGGTTTGATAGTCCATTTATTGAATATTGTTAATTCTTCAAAACAATTCATAAAAATGTTACTTATAATTGGACTAACGACTCCTTCCATCGGTAATCCAGAAACTTGTTTATAAAATTGTTAATTATTTTGGACGTAGTTATTATATACACAGACTTCTAGTAAATTAAAAATGTTATAAATACATAGATTGGTTCTTGAACTTAAATTTTCATCTTTCTCTAGTTTTGATTGTATTATGTTTAAAGCTTCAGCTACAGGTACTTTTGTAAAAAGGCCACATACATCATAGCTAACCATAATGTCTGAATTTTTTATTGTCAAGCACTTTTAGTTTTTCTAAAAAATTAAATGAGTTTTTAACGCATGAAAAATAATTGCCAAATAAAGGAGTTAATATAGGGAGGAGAAATTTAGAAAGTTGATAAGTAGGGCAGTCAATAGAGCTTACAATTGGTCTTAACACATTCGCTGCTGAAAAAATATGTTAAAAACATGTCAGAAACTAAAATAATATTTTGTAATAAAACAATACCTTATATAGTTAGGAAACAGGGTTGATACACCAAATCCAGTTTATGGCCTCAATTCTGGTAGATCGGGGCTTCCGAAGTGATCGTCCGCCGGCGGTGGAGCCGCACATCACAACGAAACCCATGCGCGCCGCGAGACGCTGCCGCAATTAGTCGCGGCAGGTCGCATTCCTGAAGTTGAAATACGCCATACAGGAGTATCATTTCCGATATCAGAATCATCAGATTCATAAGAATCAGAGTCATCTGAAGCATTTCCCATTATCTGATGTTGGATTGGGTCATCAACTTCACCATCACTGTCGGCAGGACAAAGTCAGGAGCCGAAGATGGCCCAGGAGTTGGTTGAAACATTGCAGAAAAGAATAAAACGCACTATACAAATATATTTACAATATAACACAAATCACAATACAATATAACACAACACGATACTAATGTTTCACTATTATACACAAAAATAAAATGGTAAAACTCCGATGCAAGCTAACTGGCTCAAAATGGCGCGATCCACGAACGGCGAACACCGAAACGTGACGCGAGACACAGGCAACAATGCAGCGCAAATCCGACCGTTATACGGCAAGTGGCTAGACTACACTGAATTCCACAAACAAGCATTGCTTCGTCAACCACCGGCAACAGTTCCGCTGCGCGCGCAGGCACGCTAACCCCCGCCAACTGGCTCAAAATGGCGCGATCCACGAACGAAGAACAAGGAAATGTGACGCGAGAAACAGGCTATAATGCGGCGCAAATCCGACCCTTCTAAGCCAAAGGGCTAGACGACACTGAAGCGTACAAGCCGGTATTGATCCGTCCACCGCCTGCGACCTATCCGCTGCTCGCGCAAGCACTGCTATCACCCGCGGGCGTGTGACCCGCACTCAATGTGTTAAGGGAATTCCTTCTTTATTCAATTTAGGAAGACCATAAATATGGAGGGGTTTAGAGAAATTTGGATTTAATTTGGCATGATTTGTTTTACTATTGTTGTGTTCAACATTTTTAAGAAAATTTTTTACTAGTTGTTTGATTTTTTTAGCAGGATCTTTTTTTATTATTTCATATTCATCAGTAGAGACTAATTTATTGATTTTACTGATTTATTCAGTTTTATCTAACAGTACGGTTATTTTGCCTATCAGCTGGAAAAATAATGACCGATTCATCACTTTGTAGTGTCTTACAAGCTAAACATCCTTTAGTTGATAAATTAGGTTTTGGTTTTTGTGAATGTTCAAGGACTTGTCTTATTTGTGCCCTGCAATAGTCTTCTTGTTCAGGAGGAAGTAAACCAGCAGCGCAATCCGTGGGCATAACAAAATCAATGTTTGAATAGTTACAATTTGACACTGTAAAGTTTAATCCTTTGTTTAAAAGAGAAGTTTCATCATCATTTAGTTGTCTTTTGGATAGATTTAATACAAACATGTTACTATTAAAATCATTAATGTTACCTTCAGTTTCAATATGGGAACAAAAAGGTTCGTCTTTTAATTTAGTGTTTTGTTTAGAAATTAATTTTTCAAGTTTAAAAAAATTAATTTAAACTTGTCAGTTAGCTGAAAATCAGACCAACACTATGTGGTTCAGATTCCAAGTAAAGCTGTAGGTCCCATAGTTGCCCTGGTTGTTGGGATATTAATAAATAGCCCTTTCTGAGCTAAGTCGAACTCAGGTAGTAACAATGACTACATTTTATTCATTTTGTTTTATTAGCCCCCAGAACTGTTATATTATAGAAATAATACTGGTTAAATTACCTTTTTTCCTGTCAACAGTTCTTCAAACATAATCTGCTATGTACATTTCGAAGCATAGAGCTTCATCATCAGGCTTTCCAAAAACGTCACTATTTACATTACACTAAAAACATTTAAAATATTTAAATATATTAATTTAATTTAATTTAACATATTTAAACGGCAAATGTGCTATATTAATATGTTTAAATGTTTAAATATTTTAAATGTTTTTAATGTTTTTAGTGTAATGTAAATAGTGACGTTTATGGAAAGCCTGATGATGAAGCTCTATGCTTCGAAATGTACATAGCAGATTATGTTTGAAGAACTGTTGACAGGAAAAAAGGTAATTTAACCAGTATTATTTCTATAATGACTACATTCTTTCATCTACACTCATCACACTCATTAAAAATCCATATTCGCCCATATCTTGAAGATTGGTGTCTTAAGCATTCGAAACTCGTAACCTAGATTGGCTCTCCTCATACCATAGAATCAATCTCAGCATGAATCAAACCTCAACTTCATCATCTACTATTGCCAAGCTTAACCCTGATTATCCTTTTGTATACCGTAGATTTTATATGTCAAATATATCTCTATTACAAATAAAGTAATACAAACTCATGTCCATAACTATTCAATAATAATCACTCTTTGTTATCTGTACACTTTGAGTCTACCTATTCAATTTCTTGAAAGCACCTCTTGAAAGCACTGGTAGGAGAGAGATACGCTGAGTGATGGAAGTGAGAGAAAACTATTCTTCTCCTACCAAGAAGTCATTGTCATGGAATCTAGAGTAGATGGTAGGCTGTGAGCTGGCTACATAGTAGCAATCCCCACCCATTACATCGTCATTAGCAGTGACCATTGGTTGGTTTTTTACAATATTAACGAAACAAGCTTACTTAGAAGAATAAAATCAAATCATTATTTTGTATTCAAATAACAGTTTATTACAACAATAACACAAAAACAATAGTGTAAACAATAACAAACAAAATGTACTTGTATAGTAAACATTTAATATTTTACAACAAAACATGGTTGCAGAAGTTAAGCACAGGTGTAAGCTTGAAGGCAAAAGTTAATCATGCCCGTAGTGTATGGAGGCAGAGCGATAGAATGCTTCCCCTCTACTGCTCAAACCCCTCTATGAGCTAAATATTACACGCAAGTCTTGATCTCTCTGGTGTAGTTTTATGTATCTCTCTGTTGTACAATTAAGTATCTTAATTGTAATACAGTATACTATTAAGTTATTATTTATTTAAAATAGCATTAATAAATTAAGTAAACACAAAATAGGCCTCTATCTTGCTAGCCTAGTGGTTAGCACTTCTGCTTCATATGCAGAGAGGTTCACTGGTTCAAATCCCGGGATGTCAACTTAAATTTGATAAAGGGGTTTGGAGCGTTGTCCCTCTACAACGTTATAATACATTGTTAAAAATGCCACTGGCGTAGACAGTAAAAAAAAAAAAAAAATAGTAATTTTAAGAAATTTATTGACTTGGTGGTATTTATATAGTAAATTGTAAATGTTTTTTTTATGAAATAGAGAGTTATCTTTGAAGGTTAGTATTTAATCATATGGATTTTTCAATCTTAAACATCTCTTTTTATTTATAGAATAACATGTTATACAATATTTTTATATTTTATTTAAAGTGGAACATTCTAAAAAAACATTTCATGTTTGCAATGTAAACATAAAATTGAATAATCATAACAAATAATAAGGTTACCTTTGTCGTCTTCAGCTACAAAATATTTTATTGGACTGAAAACGACAATAAAATATTTTGTAGCTGAAGACGACAAAGGTACGTTAACCTTATTATTTGTTATATATATCTCAGCTCAGGAGGCTTTAACAATAAATTGAATAATCATTTTAATTATTTTTTTGTTGATGTTTTTTATGCTAACCGTGTTTCAGATTGAAAGGTCCACGTGGAATTGGAATAATGGAATCATTTTTCTCAGACATTAACCTAAAAGGAAAGGGAAACGAAAAAGAAGATTTAGACATTGTTATGGGGAGACTTGAGCACTGGGCTCACCGCTTATTTCCACGTATGCAGTTTGATGAAGCTCTCCAAAAAATTGAAAAACTTGGAAGCAAGAAGGAAGTTTCGGTAAGATATTTGAAAAAATATGAAACATAGCTGATATAACTATTACAAAGAAGTAACTCGAGGGTTGTTTAAATACTTAAAACATTTTTAGGCCTGTATTAATAAAACTAATATAGTTAATAGTATTCTAGCACTTTTTTTAAAACAAACTATTTATAAAAATACTCATTAACAACATTATTTTTTTCACTGGTTTTTTTCTATTTAGACATAGAGGTTCACCACCAGTTAGTTTGAAGAAACACCAAATTTTTGTTTTTTCTGATATTTACCCTTACGCTTTCAAAATTTATTTTTTCTCTATATAATAAATAATTTGTCCTTAATTATTTAAGACTTACAATGTTTACAATGAATTTACTAACACATCATAGCAATTGGTTCATTGGTTATACATCTATAATAAATGAGTCAAGGATTTCTGAAACAATCTTGTTAACCCTTTTACCGCCATACAATTATTGCCTGTTGAGCGCTCGACCGCCATAGTAGGTGAGGGTCAATGTGTCACTCAGCCGCCAGACGCTAGGATCATAGCGTGTCGCCCGGCCGCCAGAGCATTTTGCCGCTTTTTACAACCGTTTACAAAAACGATTGTGGTTACATCAATTTGAAAGATAGAAGAATTCTGTTTTCACCATTTTATTCATTAAGAAATTATCTTTAATGTGATATGACTTACTAGTCTATTACTAACATATAACGTTTTCGTAGGAGCAAAAATAAAATGCAAAATAAAGTTTAGAAAATTTTTTTAATTTTAAAGTTAATAAGAAAAATAAAAATGTCATTTTAAAATTCTTTGTATATATAATTTGGTTTGAAATTTAATAGAGAACAATTGAGTAAGTTTTCATTTTAAAAAATTAAGAATTGTATTTTTATAAATATATGACTAAAATAGTACAACAACTCATTTTAATCAGAATTAGGAATAGAAAAGCCTATAGGCGTACATACATAACATACTAGACGAACTAGAATCATCCATACTATCATAAACATTATCATCAATTACAATGTTTGTCCCTGATTGATTAACATTGTTTATCAGTGTTCCTTCACTTACTGTTGAACGTCGCTTATCACACATTTTGGCAGTTTACTAGTATAAATATAAAACAAAAATACACTTACATAATAATAAAATTCATATAAACACGATTGAATAAACTATACATACTTGTATCATAACCTAAAAACACCAATCTCAGGAACACAACAGACAGAAACTGATTTCTTCACCACTCAATCAGCTGGGCACTGACAAAAATAATTGACGTTTTTCACATATGTTGTGTTTACTTTTGTATGTGTAGCAAAAGTATTGTATTCAACTAAAGTAGATTATATTCTTGTTGTAAATATTGTTCTGAATATAGTGATATATATTTATGCTGAAAAAATTAAATAATTCATTGTATAAACAACAAAAATGCAGAGGGCCTATATATAGGCTCTTGGCGGTCGAGCGTCACTACTCCCAGGGCCTATATATAGGCTCTTGGCGGTCGAGCATCACTACTCCCAGGGCCTATATATAGGCCCTTGGCGGCCGACTGCCCAACTTATTAGAGCCTATATATAGGCCCTTGGCGGTAAAAGGGTTAAACACCAAAATCTAAAGTAATACGTCTACTGTATTACTTTGTTGGAAAGGGGAGTGACTCGATGTAGTATGATAGAATAAAAACAGCTGGTCCAAGTTTTTATTCTACTGTCCATCCACTGAAACAGTGGCGAAGACTACTGATGGCACAGAAATTCTGTGTACCCTAGTTTGAAGGTTCTTTACTAAGAAACTAAGAGAACTATGAAAAATCAAATCACACCCTCACCATTTATCCCTTGTTTAATTGTGTGACATGAAATATGCATTTTAAATTTGTATTATAAGTTTTAATAATTTTTACCCTAGTTTGAACAAAAATAAAAACAGGAATTTTGACTTGTTTTCACTGTGCATCAGTTTTTACAACTTACTCAAAACTCTGTTAATGTATTGCATGTGTATTTTAGTAGCTGGTTGACAAGAGTGTTTTCTATAAATTAAAAACATCTCAGAATTTTAACTTTCCAAGAAAAAAGTTCTTATCAATTTCCTGAATTAACTATTTCTTGGCTTCTAGAGATTGTAAAATTAATTACATGGTCTTGTTGTGTACAAATATAATCTATCAGTACAAAATCACTACATTGACTTTTGTATATAAAAGTCATACTTGGGATTAACGATTTTAAATTTAATCGTTACTTTTTCTATTAACTTTTTAACTTATTCGTTAGTTTTGGTAATGTTTAACTTCTAACTTTAACTAGTTGAAAATTTGGCTAACGGTTAAAGTAACTCAGTTAGTTTTTCAAATGTGATAAAAGGTGCCATTTGGTCCAAGGAATGTGGACTGGGGAGAAAGTATCTAAAACTCAGGTCAAAGCCGATTGTTTTCCTCATCCCCCAATTGTCACCGACAAGGAAGGTCACTGTTTTGAACATGCACCCTCTCCCCTTTACTCACATTTTACTGCCTTATAAATAAAAAAAAGGCGGATCAAACAAGAGGCACTAGTGCCTAAATCAGTCGTAGCTCCCTGCTACACCTTTACGATCCTGGTCCTGGTCCTAGAGTATACCATTGTTGTGGAATTGACTTGTGTCCCTGGGGTGATCATTTCACTTGACTAGTTTATGTTTAGGTATAAAGTTGAGATAGTCATTTGGTTATCTTGTTTTAAATCAACGTGTTGGGCCTAACCTTGTTTATCATTCATAAACGCTAATACTGTAATTTTACCTGTTTACCCATCTATCTGTATAATTAATTAGGAAAATCAGTTGCATTTTGACGTTAATGCTGTCAATACTTGATTAATTGATCGTTACATATCTAAATTGTCATGTTCAAAAGTAGTCGGGAAAAACCATTTAAACGGTTAACCCAACCAAAATTTCCTGAAACGTTTATTTTAAATTAGGCTTACTAGATAAAATCAATCCATTATATGATACCACACAACAGAATAAACTATCTTCAAGATTGAAGAACATATTTCAAGTAACAATTGTTATGTTCCATTCTGTTTTCATTATTTTGCTATCGGCACCATCGAAAAGAAAAGATAATGACAATACTATCTTTAATATTAATAATATTATCAATGGTAATTAGTTTTGTATTTTTCTAATGATTTAGGTAGTTTTCATAATTTTTAATTAAGTTGTTTCAGTAAGAATAAAACATGCACTCAGAACGGCAAATTCTTAAACATCTAATAAACGTAATTGCTTATCGAAAATAGTATGAATAGATCTGCTTTAACTCACTTATAGAGCTAGTATATTTTGTTCAGTTTTTGTTTACCACTGATCCCCATACTTTCTTATCAGTGACCCTTCCTTATCATCTCCCGCCTGATAAAAATCACCTGGAGTCAACATGTCACTTTTGGCCTTTCTTATTATCTGCGCCAATTAAAAAAAAAATGTTTTGTTATCATGAATTTCCTATAAAATAGTTATTGATTTTTTAAAATTATAGCTTAAAAATGTAAAACTTTAATTTAAAAGACTTATGTCAGTTTTTGTTAATAATTTTAGAAATTAAATTAAATATTTAATTTTTAAGATTTTGGACAGTTATGTAAAAAAAATTACTGTAGAAATTGCTATAGTCTAATTAATAGTATTGTATAGTAATGTATTATAAATAGGCCTATTTATCTAAGATATTATAAATAATAAAATATAATACATGATGAAATATGAACTAGAAAGCAGTCTGAGTGAAAATAACTTTCTAGATAATTTAGATGATAATGATGAAAAACTAACAATGGCTGCAAAAATAGGAGCAGCACTCCTTGAGGAAAATAACATCTTGAAAGAAAAAAATATTAGATTAGAAGTTAAACTAGAAACTATGGAGGAACAGATTGAAAAAATGAAAAATGAAGAAAATAAGTATCTTAATAAAATAGAGGACCTACTACAAAATATTTCTGAAACTCAAGTTCAATTGGAAAAAGAAAGGAAGCTTCGTTTCGATACACAACATATTTTTGAAGAGCATGACACCAAACAAGGTCAAGTTGTTGATGACTACGCTAAAACAATAAATCTCTTACAAAATAAGATTACAAACCTTGAAATAATTCTAACGCTCAAGAAACTCAAAAATTAAAGCTGCCTACTTATAAGAGTAGTGAAACCCAAACTGAACCATCCTCCCACTATATCCCTCAACCTGTAAATTGCTCTTTAAACCTACTGGCCAAACTTGCACAGCTGAAGATAAGGCAAGATAGTTTGGAATGTACAGTTAAAGGCATGACAGCACAAATACAAAATATACATACGGAAACACCTTCTAATTCAGAAATGCTAGACTTGTCTAAATTGCAAACCCACAAAATTACTAAAAACAATATGAAAGATAAACAAAACTATACACCATCTAAGAGGGGGAGGAAGAACTGTTTCAGTGTTTCGTTACAAATGGTTAAGCATAAAGATATCGAGAAACAGCACCCCCTGACTACACAAGGACCAAGGCAGACTGGGGGAGACTGTCAAACCCCGACAGAAAAACAGAAAATCTCTTGTGCGACCCAAGATCAGGGCCAGATGACAACTAACCAACCGTTGAAGACTGGGGGAGACTGCCAAACCCCAACAGAAAAACAGAAAATCACTTGTGAAAAACTGAATGAGGATAAGACTAGGAGAGACAGCCAAACTCCTACTAAAAACCTGACTCCAAAAATGAGACTTCCGCCTATGACAGCAAAAATAAGAGGTAGTCAAGAAACATTGGAAGATTTTTTCACAAAATACTTAGATTACTTTATAGACTCCAACCTACAACACCAGAAAAAATCATCAGTTACCAGAACATCTACCACGGAGTATACAATTGAGGAAACCAAGAATATTCGTCCAAGCAAATCCATTGAAATCCCCAATGAAATCAACAATTTTTTAGAGATACCTCCAACAACCAAACCGCTGCAGCTACCTTTACAAAATAAACCACAGAATTAAAAATCTTCCATCAAAATTCGGATGGCCTCTCCAACAAAATAGATACTATGAACCACCTTCTTGTCACTATAAATCCTGATATTTTAATCATTACAGAAAATGGTCTTTCAAAGACAAACTTAGAGAACACCTACTTAGAAGGCTATTTGCACATTGAAAGCTTCTGTCGAGTGGACCACCAAAAGGGAGGTGTTGCAATTTTGGTGAAGGACGAAATTAGAAACCATGCAACTGGTCTAAATGGAAATAAACATAGTTTGGAGATGGTATGTGAAATATCTGCAATAAAATTGACATTGAAAAAAAACATCTTTCTACATTATTGGAATCTACAGACCGAATAACAATTTTGACGAAGCCACTGACATCCTAACAAACGTCCTAGAGACTATACCTACGTGGAATAGCCCAACTGTAATTATGGGTGACATCAATGTTGATTGCCTGGAGATCAACAGCAATAACAAAAAACTCAAAGATACTCTCAAGTCACACAACATCATAAGACTGCATCTACCACCTACACGTGTAACCCCACACAGTGCGACTTCCATTGATATGGTCTGCTCTAACAAGCTTCCCTGTGAACCAAAAGTCTCCATTATAAACTCCATCTCTGACCATACAGGACAATTAGTGACAATAAAAAACTTTAAAAACAAATTACCTCCCCAAATTATATTCAGCAGACAATACTCGGACAGAAACCTAGCAATACTCAATAACCTATTGAAAAAAGAAAAATGGAGTGAAGTACTTGATTCTAGATCAGCAGAAGACTCTTATGACAATTTTTTGGAAATTTTAACTTATAACATGGACTTGGCATGCCCTTATACTTACACTTGCATGAGGAGGAAAAAAAGACAATTGATTAAATATGACCAAGAAACTAGAGAAAAACGTGATCAATTTCTCGCAGCCCAAGAAAAATACCTACTGACTGGCACAGATGAAAATAAAGCTACTGCAATAGAAAGAAAGAGAGCCTATGACCTTCACCTCAAGGCACAAAGAAAACACTTGACATCTGAGTTAATTAATAATGCTGATGACAAAAGCAAAGCAATGTGGAATGTAATAAATAAAGAGGTGCAAAAATGGGTGTACAGATGAAATAATACAACTTAAAACTAATGGAACACTGACATCTGACCCCATGACAGTAGCAGAACAACTCAATGAAATTTTTTCAAGTATCGCCAGTAACACACTAGCTCAAGCTGTCTACGATGGTGTGCCTGTTATACAGCCCCCCAGGCAGCAAACACAAGACACCTTTGTTCTTTGGCCGACATCTAAAAATGAAGTTAAAACAACTATATTGAAACTTAAACAAAAAAATGCAGCTGGTTTTGATGACATCACCACTAAACTCATAAAAACATGCATCGAGCCTCTAGTATGCCCACTGACAGCTATAATTAACAAATCATTTACACAAGGTATTTTCCCATCAAAATTAAAATCTGCAAAAGTTTACCCCAAGTTCAAAAAAGGAGACTAACTCAAGAAAGTAATTATCGGCCAATCTCTTTGCTCCCAGTAGTATCTAAAATTATTGAGAAAATTGTTCTGGTACGACTCACAGCATATCTCAATAAAAACAATCTGCTACCCAAAGAACAACACGGTTTTGTTGCAGGTAAATCTACAACAACAGCTCTTGCAAGCATCGTAGAACATCTAATAACAGCTTTAGATAAGGGAGATACAACAACTGCAATTCTCCTAGACTTCACTAAAGCATTTGATTGTTTGAGTCACAACTTGCTCCTAAAAAAACTAGAAGATCGTGGGATTACAGGAGCATCAGCTGACTGGTTCAGGAGTTATTTAACAGGCAGAACCCAATCAGTAGAAATAAAGTCTACAGATCGTGCGGTAACAAAAAGAACTGCCTCTAAAGCATTGCCAGTTGACAGAGGTGTTCCACAAGGATCCGTACTCGGCCCTATCCTTTATATAATTTTTGTCAGTGACCTTCCTGATTACCTCACAAACTACTGCTCTACGCTAATGTTTGCAGACGATACAGTGCTCTTACTAAAAAATACACTCCCCTCGCAATTGGAAATAGAGACATACATTGCAATAAACATGACATCAGAGTACAGCCAAGCCAATGACCTAGTATTGAACAATACAAAGACCCAGCAACTAATATTAGGAAAAAGGAAAGACGAAGTATTGGAGCTACCAGAGGTGGAAAGGGCGGAAAATGTAAAATACCTTGGAGTAATTGTAGATAAAACTCTTTCCTGGAATGATCAGATTGACCAACTATGCGGAAAACTGAGCTCTGCTCTATACGTGTTAAGAAGACTTAAACACATTGCTACCCCAGAAGTAGCAAGATGTGCATACTTTGCTCTCTTTGAAAGCCACCTGAAATATGGAATAAGTGTATGGGGCAGCTCTTCCAAATTTAACATGCAAAGGCTACTGGTGCTACAAAAGAAAGTAGTCCGAATACTATCAGGATTGAGCCCACAAGAATCCTGTAGAAGTGCCTTCAAACAGCAAAAAATACTGACAGCAGTAGCTTTGTACATCCTAGAAACAGTTATTTATGCTAATCAACAAGATCTGACTAGAGGAGCCGATACACATTCCTACAATACAAGAACAGCAAAAAATTACACACTTCCCACCCATCGACTGACCCTCTTTGAAAAACAAGCCAAATATGCTGGAGCAAAATTTTTTAACATTCTACCACAAGAGATAAAAAACACTACAAAACAGCATCAACTCAGAAGAAAACTGATCTCCTGGCTTTTTCTCCGACCTTTCTACTCCATAGAGGAATTTTTAAACTGGAGGGCGACTTATGATGAATCTACAACTCTTCAACCACTCTGAACTGTCTCTTTTTATATTTTTGTTTCCTTATTACTTGATCATAAATGTATGACACCATTCTAATCTCAAAGATTACGAATAAAGAATATTGTCTATTGTCTATACAGGTTAAGTATTTGTTTATGTATATTTTACTGTACCAAAACTAACTTTTAACTTTCAATTTCAGTTAATTTTCTAATAATTTAACTTTAATCAGTTGGTTTCAATTTATTCTAACTTTTAACTTCAATTAGTTACTTTTTTAGAGTATTAACTTTAACTTTATTCAGTTAAAAAAAATCATTAACTTTCCCAAGTATGATAAAAGTAATGCATAGTAACTATACATTTCATAAAGGTTACCATGTGACCATGTAATTATTTTTACGACCTCTAGAAGCCAAGAAAGAGTTATTTAAGGAAATTGGTAAGAACTTTGTTCTTGAAAAGTTAAAATTCTGAAATGATTAAAACTTATAGAAAACACTCCTGTCAACCAGGTATTAAAATTACAACAGGTTTTCAAGTAATAAATGTGAAAAGTTGATGCATGACAACATTTAAAAATACATATTTCATAATGTACAACTAAAAGAAGAAATCAGTGGCTTGATTGAATTTTTTTAAGCCTCTTAGTTTCTTAGTAGATAACTTTTAAACTCAGGGAACATATAATATCAGCGCCGAAAGTAAACAGAGCTGAGACATGACAAGTCCGCTATATCCAATACTGCGGTACATCCAAGTTTGTCATAGCCAGGAATTAGTGTATTGGCAGATGACAAAGTAAACCTCTTTGTAAAACAAAATTTGCTGTAACAGTTTCTGTAAATCTACTTAACCAATGCTTTTGATATTTTAAACTACCATCACAAGTTATATTAAGAAAATACTAGTGGACCCGTGCTGCTCCGCAGCGTTACTCGATATTGTAATTAGTGGGGGAGGGGGCGTTAGTATTCATTATCTTCGTCAAAGGAGAAAATAGTTGATGAGGAGTAACATACTTAGTCAAGAAACCAGTTCTCATATTTTTAATGTCGCATGGAAAATCACATATCATAAAAAAATTTTAATTAGTTGACATGTTGTTCCAACCTCTTTCACAAAAAAAGACTATCTAATTTCACAATACAACTTCCTTCCAAAGCCAACCTTGAGGTTTAATTTCTACCTTAACATTTTTTAACGATTTCCCGCGCGATAGGGCTACATACAACTGACCATGACTGAAGACTGGTTCAGGTTAGTATTGTTTGTCTCTGAGCCTTGTTAATAATTAATTGTCATGCAGAATGCCACTTTGATAGGGAATAGTCTTCGCTTAAATGAAAATGGAACAGTAGTATCAGATGGTGATAAGTCAATGTGAGGTAATAGTACCCATTGTCCAACCTCTCTCTCTACCAGTAATAATTTTCAACCCCAAACAGTCGTCTTATTTTAGAGAAAGAAGGATCACATGTCATCAAACAAGCATCATCAGAGCCTTATCTTTTTCTTGTGGTTAACCCTTTGACCACCAAGGGTCGATGAGATCGGCTTTATTGTTATTATCAAAAATCGGCAGAGGCCGACTACATCGGCTCACCACTTCGTAGCCAGAACCGTTGTGGGCCGATCTGAACACGAGGCTCTGTCGGATCACAACCGCCATGAGCCGATCTAATCTGCTTTTAGTAGTTTTGCTACAGATTCGTTATTTATATGAATAAATAAATAAATGCCATATCTCAAAGGAGGGGAATGGACACTTTCTAAGGCAATGGCCTCAACAATGTTTATTTTAATTTAGTTAATTAAGATACGAAAACAAAAACTATTGACATTGATGTAGATGTTGTGGATTATCGGCTGGTTTATGCAAAATATAAACACACAGTCAATATGTTGTACATAGTACTGAATATTTTTGTGTTGAATAAATTTGTAATTTATTGTTTCCTGGGAATATTTGAATTGGTAGTGTAAAAATTTTTATATATATATATATATATATTGAGATAAATAGTTTAATTAGTTATGAGGGATATTATAATTAGTTTGTGTTACATTAGTTTTTTTACTAAATTTCAGGCACTTCTGGAATAATACATTACAATATGTTGAACAATAATGCAAGTAGGCTATATAAGAAAGCATTATATAGATTTTTGCATAACATACAAACTTCCTAAAATTAATAAAATCAATGTTATTTATAAGTATTTATAGCTAAAATTCACAGGAAATGTTCTTCATTAGTTGCTTTAGAATAAAAAGCACGAGTTTTGTGTTTATTTTTAAGTATTCATAATGTTGTTGAAATTTAAAAATAAAAAAAAATATAATATTTACTTAAGTTTGTTAGTTATTTTTAATTTTTGACTCTAAATTAAATTAAAAACATGAAACCCCCTTCATATATCTGAAGAGAATATCTTTACAAAAATAATGACACAAAAAACATTATTCTATCTTTAAAATTAGCGAATTTGCAAACATTTATTTGTACTTATGCAAAATCGGCTGAAAATGGGTTGGCGGTTTTGGGTAACACACCAACGAGTCAGCTCGGCGCCTGGCGGTAGCGCTAGCGCAACTGGGCTTGGCAGTTCTGGGACACAACATAAGTAATTCCTCGGTGGTCAAAGGGTTAAAGGACCACAAGTCATCAAATTAGATCAGTTTTTCAATATTCCTGCGAAAGTCTTTTTTTCCTTCCAAGAATCAATTCAAAGTAAAAAAACTCACAAAATGTGTAAAGTAACGAAAAAAATGTAAAAATATCTAGATAAACCTAGCAACAGTTCAAATTGATGTAGAGATTTATTTTCTCACAACATGTTTCAATATAAAAATATCATCTTCAAGTGAACATAAAAAATGTTTATAAATTTCGAATCCTTCAAGTCTGTCCAATTTATTGCTTTTGTGGCATATATTTATTTATTATGAATTCTTATTAAAGAAATGTATAAAGTGGCAAGACTAACAGCTACATTAAACTTACATGAATAAATGGCATATAGAGAACAAAACAGGTTAAAATAATCTGAATATAAACAAACCTGTCTTGAGATGTCTAATGCACAGCTGACAGTGGCTTGTTTATTTACGTTCAAGACATGAACAATTCTTTAAAAAAAAAACAAAATTTAGGTTGAATGTCCGCGCTTAAGTCTCTTCAGTCTTAACCAATTTGAGTGATCAGTAGCTCAAAATAAATCGGACATTTCACTGAGTGTTCTTAAATCAAAACGAAGTATGTAGGTTAATTAACGCCAGAGAAACTGAAAAAGAAATGGTAATAGTACTTTTCAGATCTCGATCAGAAATGTATAGGAGTAAAACATTTTTGAGTAAAATGTGAAAATTACCAAAGCTAAGTTATAAGTAGTTGTAAACAAATACCTTTCATTTAAAACCAAAATGAAGGAAATCGGCTGAATAGAACGACCGTGATGACTGGCGTTAGATTTTCATAAATATTTTATATATAGACTAGCTAATATATGAGAAATGGAAAGCTAATGGAATTTTGTCCTGATTGATTTAAGGACGGGAGAATAGATACAGCGGTAGGTATTTTCGTAAAAGTTCTAATCAAGTATACCACTTGATTCAGGGTAGTATAGTCTTCCCTTCTCTTTTAAATATTCATGTTAAATCCCTGGGATTGTCACACTCTTTGTGAATATATATATACTTCAGCACCCATATTAATTGAAATCCTGTAAGATTATTTTGACAATAATTTCAAAAATAAAACAGTCATTGGAGCTACTGAATTTTAACTAAGAAAAACTTGAGTATATTACAATATTACAAAAATAGTGATCACAATATTATTCTAATCAGTAAGCTCATATAGTTACTATTGATTTAATGGAAATGTGAGTAGGTCCCTCATATCTTAACCAAGAAATAGAAGACAAATTTTCTGTTCATGGTGATGTCTAAAAAGAGAAAACTATAGGAGTTGTTCTTCAAGTTTCTATCTTGTATACATTATTGAAATATAAATTCACAGTGTATTGTAAAGAAGTGCTATACTTCACTTCTTTATACTGGCAATACTATTTTATAGAATTAAGCAAATATATAAACAGCTTCAACAAACAGATAAAATTAAGGTTAAAATAAACAAAAGTCTGCTATTAGAATTGCTAAATTAAGCTTTCATAATAGTAACATAATTGTAAATGATACTAAAGCTTAAAATATTGTAATATCATTAGATCTTAAATTAACAAGCAGTAACGAGTTAAATTCTGTAACACTGTAAGGATTTTATTTAGATAAGAAATAAAATCCCTCCTAGCTTGACTACATTTTCTACTTGTAAAACACTTTCTAAATACCTGAAAAAATATAAAATAAATAAATAAAACAGCGTGGTTTTGAAATGCTTTTCACAAAATTGAAAGCTTTCTGTACAAAATTGTTCAACCCCATCTTATATTAGGGATAATTCCTCTAATTGTTAAGCGGGCTACACACGGTCAGTTCGGTGTGTCACTTTGGTGTGTTCACTTCTAACTGTTCACTTCTAACTGAACGCAACAATTGCCTCCACACGCTCACTTATGTGTGTCAGTTCGACCTGCCATCCACGAGTCGCCGTGAACGCCATTTAGAGTTGAGCCTGTGTTTTTATTAAGTTTTTATGATACATGTTTATTTTGACCGTGTGTAGACCACTCTGTGTTTGATCATGTATTCAGATGATGAATTATTGTTTATGTGTAGTGCAGTAGCATGTGTTATAGTTAAAAGAAGAAAGCACAGAATCAAGCGCAATATATGGGTTAAGGATTGGCTTTCAAAACGAGCTAAATACTCACATATTAACATTTTGGATGAGCTGCGATTCCATCCAAAAGCGATTCCTCACGCTTTGTTTTGTTGTGATAATCCTTTGAGGTTATTTTCCATAAACATTCTTCCCCTCTGAATAGTTCTATAAATTCAAGGAGAAAATCTTTGGTCCAAGCGGCCATATTAACTGTATTGAGTAAGACACAATATTTATAAACACAGACAGTTTTATGGGAAAGCGCTTTGCCACACGCAGTCGCGTCGCGACGACCAATACGTGCAAATTTCAGGCTACTAGCATCTGTGCACATGCGCAGATGACTGATGTGAGCAACTGAACTGACGCGACCGTACACACGCTCACTTCGGACTGCCATCAGTTAGATGTGTCACGCCGAAATGATGAATTTTCATCATTCCATCAGTTCAGTTTTTTGGTGTGAGCTCACATCAATTTTGCATACACATGGTCAGTTTGGTGTGTCACTTCGGTGTGTTCACACCGAAGTGACACACCGAACTGACCGTGTGTAGCCCGCTTTACATGGGGTTTTTATGGTAAAATCATCAGGTTGATAGCAAGAAAACTTAAAAATATTAATTAAAAATATATGGGTCTATTTCAAACTTGAGCATTCCAACAAACATCATATTTG